>AWOL01S0006000.1:29981-43537 GCA_000715115.1 Nicotiana otophora
ATATTGTTAATATAATGTAGCGCTCAATATTATTAATATTGACGAGGATCTTGAGCTCAAATCTGTCATGAAATTTGGACAGATAAATGATTGGCCAAATAAAAAATACGCAAAAATTGATTTCACATGAAAAATATGAAGTTGGACGGATAGTCCCAACACCTGAAAGTATAAAGTCAGTGGAGATATAAATGTGTTCTTGTGCCAAAAAAAAAAAGAATAAGGTCAAGTCGATAGACATAAAAACGACTTGTGTCACAAGAAGATTTGTAAATATCCTGGCATTGATTATATAGAGACATGTTCTCCTATGATGGATGTCGCCATTTTAGGTTTTAATCTGGCAATACAAGAAAAACGTGATATGTGTATAATGAAAATCATTGATAGATTTAAATTGTTCTGAAGTATATTAAGGTTTCCAAGAAATTTATTAAATAAAGCTTCAAAAATCCTTATACGGATTGAAACAATCAGGGCGCATGTGGTATAATCGCCTGAGTGAGTACCTATTGAAAGAAGGGTACAAGAATAATTCAATTTGTCCTTGTGTCTTTATAAAAAAATCTAGATCTAAATTTGTTATAATTACCGTGTATGTTGTTGATTTAAATATCATTGGAACTAATAGGGAGCTTCCTAAAGCAGTAGAGCTTCCTAAAGTAGTAGACTATTTAAAGAAAAAATTTGAAATGAAAGATCTTGGAAAGACAAAATTTTATCTTGGTCTACAAATTGAGTATATGAAAGATGGAATTTTTATCCATCAATCAACATACACTAAAATAATGTTAAAGCAATTTTATATGGATAAAGCACATCCATTCCGACCTCATGAAAATAATGAAGAGCTTTTTGGTCCCGACGTACCATATCTTAGTGCAATTGGTGCACTAATGTATCTTTCTAATATTACAAGGTCTGACATAACTTTTTCTGTTAATGTTTTAACAAGATATAACTCTGCTCCTACAAGGAAACATTGGAATGGAATCAAACACATATTGCGGTATCTAAAAGGGACTACCGGTATGGAATTATTTTATGGCAATGATTGCAGTCCTTATCTTATTGGTTATGCCGATGCTGGGTATTTATATGACCCACAAAAGGTTCGATCTCAAACAGGCTATGTGTTTACATATGGAGGCACTGCCATATCTTGTCGATCGACTAAGCAATCAATCGTGGCTACTTCATCTAATCATGCAGAGATAATTGCTATTCATGAAGCAAGTCGAGAATGAGTATGGTTGAGATCTATAATACACCTTATTCGAGACAAATATGGTTTGAAGTGTGACAAACTACCCACAATTTTGTATGAAGACAATGCAGCATGCATAGCCTAGTTGAAGGGAGGATTCATAAAAGAGGATAGGACAAAGCACAATTTACCCAAGTTATTTTTCACACATGATCTTCAAAAGAATGGTGATATAAATGTGCAACAGATCCGTTCAAGTGATAATATGGCTGATTTGTTCACCAAATTTCTACCGACGTCAACCTTCAAGATACTAGTGTACAAGATCGAGATGCGAAGGCTCAAGGATGTGAATTGATGCTCTCATCAGGGGGAGTTAATACGCGTTGTACTCTTTTTTCCTTACAAGGTTTTGTCCCACTGGTTTTCCTCGCAAGGTTTTTAACGAGGCAAACAAAAGGCGTATTCTAGCGGGGGAGGCCAGGCCAGATTCTATGCTCTTCTTAGTAGGACAAAGGCAGTTGCTTCAGATTCAGTCATTACAGGTATGGTTCCAGTTCACCATAGAGATGCATCGGTCTTATTTGATCCGGGATCCACTTATTCATATGTGTCATCTTACTTTGCTATGTATTTGGATATATAGTGTGATTCCTTGAGTTCTCTTGTTTATGTTTCTACACCTGTGGGAGATTCTATTGTTGTGGATCGTGTGTATCGATCATGTCTAGTTGCTATTGGTGGTTTTGAGACCAGAGTTGATATGTTGATACTTAGTATGGTAGACTTTGATTTTATCTTGAGTATGGACTGGTTATCGCCCTATAATGCTATTCTTAATTATCACGCCAAGACTGTGACGCTGGTTATGCTAGGTTTACCCCGGTAAGAGTGGAGGGGTGCATTAGATTACGTTCCAAGCGGAGTTATATCATTTCTAAAGGGTCAGTGGATAGTTGAGAATGGGTGTAATGCTTATCTAGCCTTTGTGCGGGATGTCAGTGCTAACACTCCTACCGTTGAGTCAGTTCCGATAGTGAGAGACTTTCTAGATGTATTCCTAGCAGATCGTCCGGGCATGCTGCTCGACAGGGATATCGATTTCGGTATTGACTTATTTCCGGGCACTCAACCCATTTCTATTCCGCCATACCCTACTGAAAAATTGGTCTACGGTAACGCTTGAAAAATCGTTCCCACAGGCTGTTAAACCGTTGCCATAGAGATATTGGAACGGTTTACCGCCCGTTACATCAGCCCGCGTGCCCATAGGTCTATAGGAACAGTTCTTGCAACGGTTTGCATCGCCGTGACTATAGATACATCTATCAAAACGATTTTTCCTTTCTCTGTTGGAACGATTATTATTTTCAATTGAAACAGTTTAAAACTGTTACTATATTGTTTATACAACGGTTCTTAACTGTTACCATATTATTTAATGCAATACTTATGTAAGCTATTGTTACGGTTATGTATGGATATAACAACGGTTTATTTAAGCTATCGTGACAGTTATATTTGTATTTGGAACGGTTTATATATCATTTTGGAACAATTTATAGGACACATTATAACGGTTTACATTATCTAATGGAACGTCATTTGTGTCCTACTGCAACGGTTCTGGTAGGCTATTGTATCAGTTCAGTTAAAACCAAAATATAGCACATGTAATAAATAAATATTTATATATATAATAAATTATAATAACACTAAAATTTAAATACATCATAAAGTGAAACTATTAATAATATAAAATTATCCATCAAGCAAATAATATCCATAAAGCAAATGTTCTACCCCAAGTGCATAAGTTTAGTACATTTCAAGAGAGAGAGTTTCAAAAATGTTGATAACAAAAGATTCCTAGAATATTCATCTATAACAATTCAAAATTCATCTCAAGTAAGGTGTAGTTCTTCATTGCCTTCATCATCCATTTCTTGATCTACTCCACCTACAAAAGAGGATAAATAAAGTTATTACCCTTCTAGAGAATCCGGTCTAAGAATACTCATAGCACAAATTACCATAAAAAAGAAAAGAACATAAAAACTCCAGAACCAACAATAGTAGTTGTAAAACAAAAAGAAACTACAACAAGAAGTTCAAGTCTTCCAAGTTGGCCATGTTTGACCATAACAAATGGTGAAGAAACATCAGCAACTGGTTCAGATAGTGATGAAAACAAGAACAATGAAATTGAAGATCAAGTTGAGTATGAAATGGTTGAGAAGAAAAAGAACCTCATGACAGAATCAATAATATTTGAGAATCTTGTTGTGATTCTTTTGGTTATCACAACAACAGCAGTGTGAGACGACCTAATATATGTTGACGAGTTGGATGACTATGCCTCAACTCATTTTAATGAACGTATCGACATCATGCAACTAACAGTAGGGGAGAGGTTCACTTGGTTTCAACGACCAAGTCAATTAAAATTTTGTAGAGATTCGAATAGCTAACACATAAAGCCCAAGGACCATGTTAGGCAGGGTTTCCACATCACAATTGAATCTTGTCCTCTTACCACAACTATCCCACCGCATTAGATTTTTTTTCTTTCTGTCCTTTCAATAATTGAATCAAGAAAACAAAAACCATGGCCATTGATATGATCTCTGAAGCTCCAAGTTTAGCCACAAGTCCAAGAATCTCTTTTTCCCATAATCTTTGCCACAAAGATATTGCTGGTACTACTACTGCCAATAATGATTTTAGTTCTGACTTCGATTTATGTATTAGCAATAGCACAGATACAGAAACTTTGAATACTTGGAATCAACAAAAGTAGCAGATCATATATGACGTAGATCTTACAGTATATCCTTCTCATTTTTCATATAAAAGGTTTCACATAGAAAGAATAAAATCCCGAAAAAATTCCATCATTTAGTACTACTAGGTGTGCACGTTGAGTAGAAAGATCTTTAAAGGGACATTTATCACAGTTGACCATAGAGGCAGCTTTAAACAACATTGATACATCGTAATGAAAACAAAAATAATCATGTTAGCTGGAATCCCAGGAAGGCCACACATTTAACAACCATGTTAGCTGGAATTTCTCCTCCTTTACCATAAGAAACCACTGAAATATCTAAGACTCACATACAAAGTTGGGTAAGAAGGAAACCATAGAAAATCCTTTAGGAAAATTCCATAGACCGCAAAGACGTAGCCAAAAGAAGCAGGAGATAACTAAGCCGGGCATTAATTTCCAACAAATGACCAAGAATCTAAAGAAGACAGTATATAGCATAAAAATCAACCAACACAAAAAAGGAGATCTAAATCAGAAGGTTCTACTAGAAAAACTATCACAACTTCTCATATTCTCTTATCTTTAAATTTTGGTACCCAAATGATTAATATTACTTCTGCACTGCAATCTTATTCATCAAGAAAATATAGAACTCTATAAAAAGGTAAACCTCATTCGACAAGAGAATACAAAATTGAAGAAAAAGGTATTAATTTAGAGAGTATTGCCTCCAATTGCAGTTTCATCATGTACCATAAAATTTTGATTTTATCCCACAAGCATAGATATCCTCTCTTTTTTTATGGGTAGCATATATATCCCTCACCTTAATCTAAAGGGGAAGTTACCTATTCCAAATTTCTAAGCAAGGATGCAGAAGTGAACCGAATGGGGGTGTCCAGACTACACATGTAATCAGCAATGGATATGATGTACATGCACCAATCCGTCTCCAGCTAAACCTTGAGGATACAAAAACAAGAACATGTGACATGGCAACAGTAAAGGGGAACAAAGCATCTGAAGCCGAAAAAATTAAATAAAATAAGAACTAAGACAGAAACAGAACACTCCAAACAGTTAATTTTATTCATACTTGAATGAACCCGCTGACAATGATGTTTTTATCTTTTAGCAATTCACCAATCTCAAAATTTACATGAAAGTACGTCAAATAGGACAAAAACTTATATAGGTGCAATTCTTGTATAAGACTCTAATAATAATACGAAACGACATGAACTGCTCCAGTGAGAAGGAATTCCAAGAGAGCTCCAGTTGGCAACAGATATCTATGTTATGGAACTTGCAACAAATAAGTTAAAAAAAAGAGAATGGAAAAACTACTTCCTTGTAGATTTGCCCCAATATTATAGGATAATCATTTTTAAAAATATTGCTATCCCCTTTAATAAAAAATAGTTAAGTGTGGGCAAGAGAATGACTTCTAACCAACTTTCTTGGTCTTTGAGCTCTGATTTTGTTGGTAATTATAATACAACCGACATTTCTTTGCTGCTTTCATATTTTTTGTCAAGATTCAGGGTGTTTCCCTTCCATAAAAGTTATAAATATTCTTTTGCACTACTTTCTTCTTGATAAAAATGAAAAGAACCAACTACATAAATATATTGGTCATTGTTTGAAGAAGACTAGTTAGTGTAAGCCTATGAATTTTTCTGTGAAAAAAGTTGGATTACCATGATTCCTTGAAGTTCCTCAAAGTTCGACTGTAAAACAGGTAAAGCCTCCATTACTGTGAGCTTTTAAGAATCTCTACTCTTCTATACTAATCTACTACTATAAGTTAAACACATAGATGGTTGTATTTATACTTTATGTAGTTATGTGTCTAATTATACAATATTTCCTGCTTTCTGTTTTCCTAGTATCAAATATTGGAACAATAAACTCTGAATACAGAATTTACTCTACCAGCACACCGGGATAATGATATAAATGTCAATCCTCTGAACCCTGTTAAATTCGGAAGTCTGGACAAAATATACTAATTCATCACACACCTTTTTATGTCAGCCAATTCAGACTAAGAAGAGCAGTAATTTTAACTCCAGACATGACTCTACAGTAGAATAAACTTTGAAAGAGCATAAACTAACAATAAGCTTAGACATGTTTCTACCATCTCTATTAGAATCTACCTATAGAGAAAAGTAGTAATAGTATATAGCAGAAGACTAATCTTGACTTACTTAAAGAGACTAGATATTGTAGAGTTATTCACATATCACTTATCATTGACAACTTGTGGTATCAATAAGAAAGGCAACTTCGGAATTCGAAATCAAATAATGCCCATATTACATTTCTGATGTAACATCACATAATCTCTTTCTGATGGTGACAAAAGAAGATAGATGAAGAATCTTGAAAGTTGCAGAAATCTTAATTATGATTAAAAATGTCCAAATTAAATACTTGTACTAATTCTTTATAGGACAAATCACAGTATCTTTATAACCCACATTTTGTCAACTTTCAAGAAAGCTAAACTCTATATAGATAACACACCCCCTCTTTACTAGTAATTAACATCACTCCAAAATTCCACATTTGAGTTGCAAGACCTCAAATTAAATAAATTGAGACAAAAGAAGTGATTTTTCGACAAATATAGAGCTCAATTTCATTTTTTATGAAACACTAGAAATGGAAAACAGAAGGCCCAGCGGCGCACAGGCAGTGAGAAAAATAGAAGGCATGACTGAGATCTTAAAAA
The DNA here is from genome assembly GCA_000715115.1 of Nicotiana otophora. Classification (NCBI taxonomy): domain Eukaryota; kingdom Viridiplantae; phylum Streptophyta; class Magnoliopsida; order Solanales; family Solanaceae; genus Nicotiana; species Nicotiana otophora. The sequence goes on from AWOL01S0006000.1 coordinate 36,699, forward strand.
TAATAAATAAAAATAGTAGAATACAGTTGGAATCGTGATGAAAAATGTAGCTTATCGGTGCCGCCGATGGTGGGTTGCCTTTCTTGTAATCTCCGGCGAACTAATGAAGGCTTTTTAGGAGAGAGATATTGGAACTTTTTGTGATAAGGCACTTGTCTTCCTCGTAATCTCCGGTGTGTGTATTTTTATTAGGTTTTATTATTTTATTAAATATTAAATATAAAATATAATAGAAGCGGGTCTCTTTTAGCAGGCCATCCATAATTTGGGAGAAATTATAGAGAGAATTCATAAACGTTGCCTTACATTAAAATTGCAAATAACTGTTACCATAGATAGACTTATTGCCACGATTATTTAAAACCGTTGCCATAGAAAATCTACTGTAATTGTTTTTGGACTAATACAGCGGTTTAGATGCTAAACTATGCCGATAGTGCCAATTACCTTACGCAACGGTTGAAACCGTTGCAACAGACCATCTATAGCAAAGGTTACAGATCTGTGGCAATAAAAAGAGTTTCCATAGCTCCAATTTCTAGTAGTGATATCGTATGGCCCCAGCAGAGCTGAAGGAGTGAATGGAGCAGTTACAAGAGTTGCTTGATAAAGGATTCATTCAGCCTAGTGTGTCATCGTGGGGTGCTCCTGTCTTGTTTGTGATGAAGAAAGATGGATATATGCGAATGTGTATTGATTATCGTCAGTTGAACAAGGTTATAGCGAAGAACATGTATCCATTGCCACACATTGATGGCATATTTGATCAGCTACAGGGTGCCAAGGTATTCTCCAAGATTGATTTACGGTCAGGTTATTATTAGTTGAAGATTCGGGATCCGGATATTCCGAAGACTACCTTTAGGACTCGGTATGATCACTACGAGATCCTCGTGATGTAATTTGGGCTGACCAATGCTCCAACATCATTTATGTACCTGATGAACAGTGTATTCCAGCCTTATTTTGATTCATTCGTCATTGTGTTTATTGACGACATCTTGGTATTCGGGATGATCATGAGCAATATTTGAGGATCGTGCTCCAGACCTTGAGGGAGAAGAAGTTATATGCAAAGTTTTCAAAGTGTGAATTCTAACTAGATTCAGTGGTATTTTTTGGTCATGTGGTGTCAAGTGAGAGGATCAAGATAGATCTGAAGAAGATTGAGGCGGTACAGAGTTGGCCCAGACCGTCTTCAACTACTGAGATCCAGAGTTTCCTTAGTTTGGCCATATATTATATTCATTTCGTGGAGGGCTTCTCGTCTATTGCTGCACCTATGACTAGATTGACCTAGAAGGGTGCTCCTTTCAGATGGACCAAGGAGTGTGAGGCGAGCTTTCAAAATCTCAAGGTTGCTTTGACTACAGCCCCAGTATTGGTGTTGCCTATGAGCTCGGTGTCTTATACTGTGTATTGTGTTGAGTTACGTATTGGCCTTGGTGCGGTATTGATGCAAGATGGCAGCCATTGTTCATGCATTGAAGATCTGGCAACATTATTTGTATGGTGTTCCTTGTGAGGTCTTTACTGACCACCAGAGTCTATAGCATATGTTCAAATAGAAGGATCTTAACTTGTGACAACAGAGGTGGTTAGAGTTACTTAAGGACTATGATATCACCATTCTATATCATCCCGGGAAGGCCAATGTGATGGTCGATGCCTTAAGTCAAAAAGCGGAGAGCTTGGGTAGTTTAGCATATCTACCGGTAGCAGAGAGGACATTAGCATTGGAGGTTCAGGCCTTAGCCAACCAGTTTGTTTGATTGGACATTTTGGAGTCGAGTCGAGTTTTGGCTTGTGTGATTTCTTGGTCTTCCCTATATGATCGTATCAAAGAGCGTCAGTATGATGATCCCCATCTGCTTGTCCTCAAGGATACGGTTCAGCACAGAGATTCTAAGGAGGTCACTATCGGGGATGACATTGTATTACAGATGTAGGGCAGGATCTGTGTGTCCAATGTCGATGGGTTGCGTGAGTTAATTCTTATGGAGGCTCACAGTGTGCGGTACTCCATTACTCCGGGTGCCGCTAAAACGTATCAGGACTTGAGGCACCACTATTGATGGAGGAGGATGAAGAAAGACATAGTGGAATTTGTTGCTTGGTGCCTAAATTGTCAGTAGGTGAAGTATAAGCATCAACCGCCAGGTGGATTGCTTCAGAGGCTTGAGATTCCAGAGAAGAAATGGGAGCAGGTTACTATGGATTTTGTTGTTGGACTCCCGCGGACTCAAAAAAAGTTCGATAAAGTATGGGTGATTGTGGATAGGTTGACCAAGTCGGATCATTTTATTCCAGTGGTGACTACTTACTCTTCAGAGCAGCTGGCTCAGGTTTATATTCGCGAGATCGTCATATTTCATGGCGTGCCGATATCCATCATGTCTATCGAGGTACGTAGTTTACATCACGATTCTGGAGGCCCGTACAACATGAGTTAGGCACACAGGTGGAGCTGAGTACATCATTTTACCCTCATACGGACGGACAGTCTGAGCTCACTATTTAGGTATTGGAGAATATGCCCCTTGCGTGTGTGATGGAGTTTGGGGGTTCGTGGGATCAATTCTTGCCACTTGTAGAGTTTGACTCCAACAACAGCTACCAGTTGAGCATCCAGATGGCTCCGTATGAGGCCTTGTATGGGAGGGGTGTCAATCTCCGGTGGGTTGGTTTGAGCCGAGCGAGGCTAGGCTATTAGGTACAGACTTGGTTCAGGATGCTTTGGAAAAGGTTAAATTGATTCAACATCGGCTTCGCATAGCCCAATCTAGATAGAAGGGTTATGCGGATCAGAGGGTTCACGATATTACATTCATAGGTTGGGGAGCGGGTTGCTCCGATATTTGCCCATGAAGGGTGTTATGAGGTTCGGGAAGAAGGGCAAGTTGAGCACTAGGTATATCAGACCTTTTGAGATTCTTGATAAGATTGGAGATGTGGACTACAAGCTTGCACTGCCACCTAGTCTAGCTGCAGTTCATCCAGTATTCTATGCTCCAGAAGTATCACGGTCATCCGTCTCATGTGTTAGACTTCAGCCCTGTCCAGTTTTACAAGGATTTGTCTTATGTTAAGGAGCCGGTGGCCATCTTGGACCGGCAGATCCAGAAGTTGAGGTCAAAGTATATTGCTTTAGTGAAGGTTCAATGGAGGGGTCATCGGGTCGAGGAGGTGACTTAGTAGACCGAGCACGACACGCAGAGTCATTATATTCATCTATTCACCACTTCAGGTATGTCCTTATGCACGTTCGAGGATGAACGTTTGTTTTAAGAGGGGGAGAATGTAACGACCCGATCGGTCGTTTGTGTAATTACGCCCCATTACCCCTTTTATTACTTCCACTTGTATGTTTATGTCTTTATGACTTGCAGGGTTGATTAGTTTCATTCCGGGAAGCCTTCGGGTAGATTCTTGGACCCTTTATTCTAGACTTAGAAGCTTTAATTTGAAAATATTCACCAAACTTTGACTTTGGTGAAAATGACCCCGGAACTGTGTTTTTATGACTCTGATAGCTTCATATCGTGATTTCAGACTTGGGCGTATGCCAAGAATTGATATTAGAATTTGTGTTGATTTGTCAAAATTTGGCAATTTTAAGTTGAAAAGTTTAACCATAGGTTGACTTTTAACTATCGAGCTCAAAATTTGATTTTGGGACTTGAAATAGATCCGTTATGGCATTTAGGAATTGTTTGCAAATTTGGTGTTGTTCGGAATTGATTTGATAAGATTCAGACTCTTAGTTGAAGTTTTAGAAGTTCTTGAAACTCTCTTTGAAAATCATGCATTTTAGAGTTCATTTCGTAGTTTTGGATGTTATTTTTGTGTTTTGATTGCGCGAGCGAGTTTGTATGATATTTTTAGACTTGTGTGGATTTTTGGTTTGGAGCCCCGAGGGATCGGGTGAGTTTCAGACGCTTAGCGGAGTGTTGTTAGAATTGAAAGTTTGCTGGTTTTTTGCAGGCCTTTGATCTCGCATTTGCGAGATTTTAGTTCGCAATTGTAGAAACAAGCCAAGTCTGCTGGGTTCGCATTTGCGAACCCAGTGTTCGCAATTGTAAAGTATGCTGGGATGGGATAGGATGGCAATTGCGTGATTTTGTCGCAATTGCGAGGGCAACAATGGTCGCAAAATGTGATTTAACCTTCGCATTTGCAAAGAGTCCCTCAAGCCTTCAGTGCCGCAATTGCGACATCTGTAACTGATCAAATAGTTGGGAGACAGGATATTTGAGTTCATTCTCTCATTTTTGAACCCTAGACTCGGTAGGAGGCGATTTGGAGATGGGAGTTTCACCAACAAACCCTGGTAAGTGATTCTAATCTATTTGTAATCAAATTCCATCAACATATCGTAGATTTTAACATCAAAACATGTGAATCAAAGTAGAAATTTATGAAACTTTGTCAAGTTCTTGATAAATAAGTAATTGCGTTTTGAGAGTCGATTTGGTTTTGAAACTAATCACATATATGAACTCGTGGGGTCATGGATAGACGAAATCTATCATTAGACCCGGGTTTTAACCGGGCAAACCCCGGGTTGACCTTTTGGGAAAAGTGTAAAAATCATAACTTTATCTATTGCAATTGAATTCCCTAGCGACTGATGATATTGAATCGATTTTGATTAGATTTGAGCCGTGTGGAGGCAGAGTTTAAGGGAAAAGCTATTTCTGAGTGTTGAATTGGCCTATTTGAGGTAAGTGTCTTGCTAACTTCGTGTGGGGGAAACAACCCCTTAGTATTAGTATTGCTTGATTCAATTGTGCTAAATGAAATCCGTGTATGCAATATGATGAGTGGGTACACAGGTTGTACGTAGTATTTGACCGATTTAGGCTACTTACATTATTTCTATGCTTTAATTGAAATGCCTTATTGTGCTCAAAATTCTCATAGTCAAATCATCCTTAATTGTGTTAGATTATCCTTAAATGCCTTAGTTGACTTGTTTAGTATTTGTTCTACATCCTACTTGCAAAATTGCTCATATGCTTTAGTTGAACTTGTTGCCCCTTTATTGTTACCTGTTATCTCTTCATTGTTAATTATATAGTTGAATTAACTGTTCATGTTACCCCCTTTACTTGTTGACACCCATTATTTATGATTGGTTATTGAAGATTATTTCCTTCATTGTGAGCTAGTCTTATCTAATATCGTGGTTATGCATTATTTTCTCATTGTTGAGTTATTTGGTGTTGAATTTGTGAAAGTCATTAATATGTTGAGGCAATGTTGGTTATTGTTGGAACATCTATCTTATTTAGAATTTTCCATGCATTATTGTTGTTGGTATTCTTGTATAAGTTGTGGTGGAGCAATGGGCTATTGTTGTGGAAATATTGATATTGTTGTTGTTGGCACGCTGTGATATGTGGACACTTGTGGTGCGATTTGTTAGTTTGATATGATATTGATGCGCATGCGGAGATATAAGGCTTGGATTGATGTGCATGCGACAGTATAAGGTGGGGCTTATGTGCGTGATTGCTTGTAGGTGAACTACGTAAAGCCACGAGACGTCATAAGGTGGGCTAAAGTGCGTGTAGCTATTTCGAAAAAACTATTTTCAAAACCTATTTTGTAATTGTAAGGCTCACACTGCGGTGTAAGGAAAGTTTGTGATTGAAAATTTAGATAAGTGAATACAAGCCGGTACTTCGGTTGTGATTCTTGATTATACGAGGTATTACCTCGGTTTTGATTTCATTATACACGAGGCGGTACCTCGATGTGATTCTTGCTGTTATTTCACGATGCAAAGTGTTTTGGTGGGAAAATATATTTGTTGTTCATTCCTTAGTGTTATATTAGTTGTTTTCTGTACATGATCATTGTTGTCCTTTAGTTGCTTCTTTTATGCTCTTTCTACTGTTGACTTTCCGGTATTAGATCATGCTATCAGCTTGTTTCGTATTAGTTGATTTCTAACTTTCCCTTTTATATCTGTATTTCATTTTATACTGTCTATTTCATATCCTAGTAGGTGTACCTCGTCACTACTCTACTGAGGTTAGGCTTGATACTTGCTAGGTACCGTTGTGGTGTACTCATACTATATTTCTGCACATCGTTTTGTACAGATCCAGGTACGTCTGCTCATGCCGGTAGATAGAGATTTTCCTGCTTGCTGCATTTACTGGAGACTTCAAGGTATTCCTGCTCGTCGTCCGCAGGCCTCGGAGCCCCCTTCCCTTATTCTCAATTACTGCTGTATTTTCTCGCAAACATCATATGTTGTAGTTATCCGATAGTGCTTATGACTCTGTTCCACAGTTCTTGGGAATCGTATGGTTGAGATTTTGATTTTGGTAGTTTTATGAGTTTATCAAGCTGGGTTGATTATTTTGTTATATATATTTGCTTAGTTGTTGTCAAATATTATGCTTACATAGTCGTAGAGACTAGGTGCTATCACGACTTCCTATGGAGAAAAAATGGGGTCGTGACAATTTGCCTGAAATCTTGCACACAATACCAAACTACATACAATATAAGGCTTGCTTGTTTTGAGATACAACAGTTGTTGCATCCTATTTTGCACGAGTCAAAAAAAGATTCAACTTGCGGTTCTCTATTGATGATAAAAGAGAGTCATCGCCTAATATTTAAAGGTATACTAGGGTACCTATCTAATTACTAAGGTCATTTCTTCATTAGTCTGCTAACTAGTGAGATTTTGCGTGAGAGTTCTTGTTCTTCTAAAGGAAAGGTTTTAGGAACCCCTTAAAATCTACTTGAGGTCGATATATAGGACTTAGACTAGATTTAAAGGATTAGTTATCTATACACTGCTTAACTAGTGTTGGGGG
>AWOL01S0006000.1:46233-101617 GCA_000715115.1 Nicotiana otophora
GGGGTACAACTTACTACATATATCTAATTTAGAACTCAATACTTAAAAAGAGGCTGCGTAGTTGTTTTTAAAGAATATAGGTTTAGAAAAGAAGATAATATTTGTATATACATATGATTGAAAGGGTTTGAGATATTGTACATAATGTTTTAAAACATATGAGATGGGGTTAAGTTGTAAACATTTTGTATTTAAATGAATATGGCTATTTGTGTGTAAGTATTGCAAAGAAATGGGTTTAAGATATACTTTTAGTTTTTTAAATTTTAATTCTTAGGCTTGGAAGAAATCGTTAAAAGCCTTTGGCTAGGCGGCAACACTTGTTTAATTATGTTTTATAGAAAAGCTCGATTTTAAACTAATTCAGATTCTGTGTCTGTTTTTGAAAGAGAAGACTGTTACTTGCTAAAGCTGTTTTGATTTCAAAAGACTTCATTAAATTATTAGTAGTGATTAATAGTATAAATATTGTGTAATTAACGAATTAAAACTATCTATTACTAAGTCTAACACTTCTTTTAATCCTATGTTTTAAGGCTTTCTTAGATTTTCCACATGATTCAAAGAGATAACATAAAGCGTATAATCAGATATGATGAGTGTCATATACATGTGAGCAATAAGGATAGCAACAACAACAACAACAACCCAGTAAAACCCCATTAATGGGGTCTGGGGAGGGTAGTGTATACGCAGACCTTACCCCTACCCCGAAGGAGTAGAGAGGCTGTTTCCAAAAGACCTCGGCTAAAAAAAACAAAAAGACAAATTGCAAAATATAATAAAGCAGTAAAGGAAAAAGAAGGACTCTGGTTTGGGCATGAAAAGAGCTAGGCCCAGCAAATAGCAGGAACAGACAACAACAGACTTCAAACTTCCAAGTGCACAGGTACAAGACTTGGGCCTGAGTTCTTAGAGAACTCGGAAGGCCCAATTATGATACATGTTCAAGAAAGATAAAAAGTCATTACACGTATTACTCTATGCATATAACTATACATAAAAATAAACTAGTAAGGCCCAAAACAATTTATAACAATCAATAGTAATAATCCAGAGTATGAAAATTATACCAATGTGGGGTCACATGCAAAGTGATTCACATTGAAAACATTTCGTTGTCATTAAACACTAAACCCAAAGGATTTAATAAATATCAATAGATTAGGGGCTAATGGTAGAATTCCATTCTAGACCAAAGCACTCTTTGGATCCCTGACACTTCAATGTTTCCAAGGGTCTCAAGGCCCAGGGTAGTACTTGTGTGAGGGAGAGTAGCCCAACCAGGAACTAAACTCTACTCCCAAATACCCCTAACCACTCACATTCATTCTTTCCTACATGTTTAAGTACAAATAAGGCACTTCAATGTAAATTCCAATACCACATCGATACCATACCACAAAGTATATATACATTTCCCATAGTAGTTAATATAGAACACTATAAGATTATAAGATAGCCAATTGTTATAGTGTAATCATAATCTAACAAAAGTACATGATTCTCTGTGAATGATATGTTAGGCATGCTCAAAAGAAATCAACTTCAGACACACATAGAGGGAAAGGCATTATCAGATTACTGTTGGGAACCCAAATACTTAGGTCATATATTTAAGGATAGAAAGAGTATATAGTTCAAGTCTGTAACAGTCCATGAGCACAGATACATTTCCCTTAATAACCTTCAAATTATTCAAAGATTTGTTATGAGTAAGTCTTAACTTCTAGCATGCATATAGGTTAGCAATTTCAATTGAAACTCTTAAAGAGTATTAACAAAGATATAGACTAACAGTTTCAGTTAAACTTCTTAGGAGTATTAGGAGAAGGCAGATTAACAACTACTATTAGAACATCATTACAGGTTAACCACTTCACCTAATACTTTCTAAAGAGTGCTAACATAGATACATGTTAACAACTTCAATTGGATATACAGATCAATAACTTCAATTAGGAGGTCCATGTTACTGACTTCAATTAGAACCTTCAAAGAGTATTAACAAAGATACAAACCAGCAACCGTAGTTAGAACTTCTACGAGTACTAACAGAGAAACAAACATTAATTAGAACTTCTAAAAGGGTATTAACAGAGTTACAGATTCACAACTTCAATAAGCACTTCTAAGAGTATTAACAGAATCTCAGGCTATCAGTCCTGCTTTACTCTAAAGCCCATGGCATGATTACTTCTTTCTAAGAGCTTTTAACTTCACACTAATCTCATTGAGAACAACGCATGATGTTATATTCAAGTAATAACAACAGGAGATTGACCTAACGTTCATAAGTTAGGTCTGGTTCATTCATGTAAGCTTGGTGAAATTCTAAGGACAATATAGGCATATACATGGTTAAGGAAGGCAAGCAGAAGTATTGAAAAATCAAGATGTGTGAATGATCACAAGAATATACAGGGGACAATTAGCAGGGGTCATATTACTTCAAAATGAAAGTGTTATCATCATCAAGCTAACAATGTCACTATATGAACTCCGGGAAACCGATGTGGGTATCATCACATTGGGGAAACCTGTTAAGCATGTCAAGTATGGGGTTTCAGGTACAGTGGAACTTAGGTTCGACACTTTAGCTCAACTAATAGAATATCAGAACATATACAAACCTCATAGCTTAAGTCAAGTATATGGTAGCCTTCAAGATAAACACAAAATATGATGCACGAATCTAGTCAGCTCAAAACATGCTTACATAGTGTGATTCAAATAGTAATGAATCTAATCAGATGATTAATAACCTTCTAAGAGTTAATAAAATTACAGAGGTATGCCAGAAAAAAAAAAGATAGGTTCAATGTCATGAACTGATGTTACAAATCTAGGATGACAGTCTTACTTTATCACTAGCAAGTGCATATTTTCATTTATGTTTGGGTCATTAGATGGATCACTATAGAATGCAAATAGTAGCCAGGGAAGACTTGTATAATAGTCATGATAATACTAACAGAACATCAGGGAAATCCAAAAGAAATCAAATATCATGATAGTTTGAGAATTATTAGGCTAATTTAAAAATCTAACAACAGAGATTAGGTCATCAAATGTCATTATGGTCAATGCATAATTCTATTTTCACTAACTTATGGAAGTTAATGATCTCATAATCTATTTAATAGCCATTAGTAAACACATAAAACAATCACACACGAACACATTACTAACAACATCATTCGGCAAGAGGTAATAGGACAATTCATACATAGTAATCTAAACAAAGAAAGAAGAACATGGTTCGGTTTTCACTGACCTCCTTTGGGGAAACAAACCAAACGAGTATTCAAATTAGCCATTTAGGAAGCCAAAAGCTCAAGCTTTCAATCAGTAAACAAACTCAGAACTGGAAAGAAAGAGAAAAGCAGAGATTGAGTAAAATTTGAACTTCAATCGAAAATTCCTAAATAATACTATACGGTATTAATTTCTTAGAAGTTAGATGTGGTTGGTGTGTTCTCGGTGAGAACATTTAAGGCCGCTATTTATAGTGGCCATTGAGCCTTAGGGTTTCTGCAGATTCAAGGTTTGTGATTGATTTGGTTCTGTGAGTTGAGAGAATAGAGAGGGGAAAGGGAAAGGGGAGCGGGTGTTCAAGGTTAGAATAATTAGGGTTAGTGGAATATGGGTGGCCGTCTCTAGGTTAATCTTTAGGAGATTAGATCTGGGCCATTGAGAGATCAACGATCTTGATATTTTAGGATTAAATCTTTTTCATGGAGAATTTTGGTGTCTGTTGGATCCCTGTGATCCAACGGTTAAGATTGCGTTTTAAATTAAGAGGAAATGTAGTAAAAAAACGTGGGTTGTTGATCATAGAAACGGACGGCCCAGTCAGTTATGTTTGTTTTGTGAGTGTAAGAGATGTGTGACGTGGCAAGTTTTGATTGGTTTAAAAGAGGTGGCAAGGATTTCCAACAAGGATTGAAGTGGTTGTTTGGACTGGGTATTTCGGATTGGGCTCTTCTATTTGGGCCAAAATTGATTTAAAAGATGGCCAATCCATGTTTAATTAAGAATTACAATTATAGCCTTTTAACCTTTAACCCCCTTTGAAATTAAATTAAATAAACTCAATTATTTTCAACAAAATATAGTAAAATTCTAATTATCAAATATACTATTAATTATTGACCCAGACCCCACGGTGTGGGATAAGACTAAGTATGTTGTTGTTGTACTACTAATTATTGTAATCCTGAATTATTAGCACCGTAATCTAATTAATTAGAAATTAAGAAGTAATTCATTAAATTAATTATAAAGCCTATGTGACGTATATAAAAATTATTTTATTAATATAAAAATAGTAAGCATGGTATATTAAATTATAATTATAACATTGAATTATCAATTTCAAAATTACTAATACTAAATTAATTTTGTAAAAATGAGTATTATTGATTGAAAATTCTTTCAAAACATTCATTGTAAATTATTAAGGGCCCATTTGGCTTGGCTTAAAAAAGTGATTTGTAAGTTAAATGCTTAAAAGCACTTTATAAGTGCTGGAACTTGTTTTATAAATAAGCAGTTATGTGTTTGGATAAAAGTGCTAAAACTTAAAACTAACTGATCAAGTGTTTGGTAAACAAGTGATGGTAAGCACTTTTTCTTGTTAAAAGAACTGAAATATCCTTAAAGTTGTTAACATCATAAAAAAGATGATAACTATAATATTATATTTTCCATTCATAGCTTCAAATTCAGGGGTAACACGTAAATTCATTGAATGATTTAATTTTAGAATATAGTTACACCAATTAAAAAAAAGGAAGGATTCAACGACCGAAAATATTAAATGTTATGGAACAAAAAATGAAGCCAAAAGAACAATATTTACAAAATATTGGAATGTATCAAATATTATTTAAATAACTATTGTTTGCTTCACGTTAAGAACTTCAAGAAATTGACAAATATTGGAGAATGGAGAAAACAAATTTGTATGTTGTAGGATTTTTGCTTAGGGGTAATTTCGGAATTAAAAACAAATATAAGGGATAAGAATGTAATATCTTTGGTCAAAGCAATATGGCTTTTAAGCCAATTTAGAAAAGGTTGGGTTTTCTAACTTATTGGTTTTGACTTTTTTTAAGCACATTTTTTGGTTGCCAAACACTTCCACAAGTTATAAACTGCTTAAAAGCTGGTTTGACCAGCTTTTAAGCCCATCCAAACATGCTCTAAGTATAAATAAGTTAATTTAAAAAGGGAGGGTCAACATTGGCCGTCAACAACTGCCCTTCTTTGACCGGAGACGATGAAAGAGTTTCCGGGCAAAGAAATTTAACCAAGACAATTTTGTCCCGACATTAGGCATATAATGCAGGAATGACATGTGTATTAAGGAAGATTATGAGTTTTAGGATTAGGTAGACTCCGGGAGAAATGTTTAGGGAGTCGGGGCCGAATTATGGCTTTGAATTGCTTGCATACCTCTAGCTCAATGAGGATCAGGCCTTATGTAGTTCTGGAGTGAAGATTTGGGGAAGCAATGCTCGCAGGAGTTGCCCCAGTATCGTATTATGACGATACTGCGAGATGGAAGATTCGGTACTCATGATAGCTTCGAGTTGTGGCTTGATTTGAAAGATTTGAAGAATTGGAGTTCTATTGATCGTTTAGAGTTTGAGCTTGGATCCTTGACCCAGTTATGAGTTTGTTTTTCCTCATAGTGATGTAGCTTGTTTTGGTGCTTAGAAGGAGTTCCACGTGGCAATATTTGTTTCTGCAAAAATAAAATACACACATACCCATAGATTGTAATGCAGAATTTGTTAAGATGTGATGTGAATGATGCATGGATGACGATGCCTGGCTAGCCATTATTACTTGAATCTGACTCGATTGTTAGCCGTACTGTGTACCGTTCTACAGTGTTCGGAGAATTAAGTCTCCTTGTGTTGGGAGTCGTTGGCTTGTAATTTAGAATACATCTCTGCTTCTTGGGAGAGGTTGCATTGAAATAGAAAGTATCTCCTCTTGATGGGAGTGATGGATTTGTAGAGTGCATCTCCACTTATTGGGAGAGGTTGCACTGAAATGTGATGTATCTCCGTGTGATGGGAGTGATCATACAGAAATGTAAAGCATCTCCGCACGATAGGAGTTTCTGACTTAAAAATACAGTCATGCATGTAAGCTGCATGAGCAAAACGTTAAAACATTCGAGATAACAACAACAACAACAACAACAACCCAGTGTAATCCCACTAGTGGGGTCTGGGGAGGGTAGTGTGTACGCAGACCTTACCCCTACCCTGGGGTAGAGAGGCTGTTTCCAAATGACCCTCGGCATCCTTCCCTCCAAGAACTCCCCACCTTGCTCTTGGGGTGACTCGAACTCACAACCTCTTGGTTGGAAGTGGAGGGTGCTTACCATCAGAGCAACCCACCTTGTCAAAAACATTCGAGATAACAATAATTAAAAAGAGCATGCCAAGAGATACTCTTGACTGCAAGACTAAGTTATGGTCGTTGATTGGAAAAACGTTGGCGACGAGGTTTGCAACTATCTATTCTGATCTCCGATGTGGTAGAGTGGGGGTGAGGATCGCTCCTGCTGGAGAAGCGAATAGTTTGCTATATATAGGGCTTCGGTTGGCGAAGCCAAACCTCGATTTGTACAGTGCGTTCCGATCGATTGAGCTAACAATTTGCTATATACAGAGCTCCAATTGATGTAGCCAACAGCTCGATTTTGAACAAGGTGCTCCAATTGACTGAGATGGCAATTTTCTATATACAATAAGCTTCGGTTGACATGGCTAGAAGCTCGCTATATACAATATGCTTTGTTCAGTTGAGCAGACAATTTGCTACATACAATATGCCTCGTTTGCATCAGCGACCTGGTTCCGAAATACCTGCAAAGGATCCAAGAGTTAGTTTTAGTTATATAAGGAATATTTGAATAAGGAAAGAGAGATGATAGTTATGAGAGAGTGGAAGATCCGTCATTGCCCCTGTGTTCCGACGCTTCTTTATGTCCTATTGGACCTGCATTCAAGGAAAAACTTTTAGCGCGGGAGGGGGGGGGAGGGGTGTTGGTTTGTGTCGACCGTAGTCATGGCTTTGCCCCGGCTTGCCCCGGTCTTGATGAGGTTACGCCATGAAGTTCGGTAGGTTGAGCGAATTATGATATCTTTAGAAAACATTTTGAAAATTATTTGTTTTATGAAAAATATCGGCGTTCCGGATTATGACATGTTTCGATGATGATGTGGCTTCTTGGTGCTACGACTGCGTCTTAATCTAAACTAATGTGTTACAAAGGTTTTCCTAGGGTTATGACCGAACCCTTTTAGGTTGCCTACGTATCCGAAACGGAATCAGGTTTGAACGTAGTTCATGGGTAATGATAAATAAAAATATGATGAAGATGAGCGAGCCTGACTCAAGCAGCCTACGTATCCAAATGGAATCAAGCCAGGATGTAGTTCAATTACAACAGATGACTGCATCCGATGAGGATTGCCTACGTATTCCTTCTAAAGGAAATCAAGTCGTGGTGTAGTTCCGAGCACATACAAAATGATATTTGGATTTTCTATTACAAAATGAAGTGGAGAGAGAAAAACTGAATCCTACGTGGGTTGCCTACGTATCCCTCCGTGGCATGTCAGGTCGAGCGTAGTTATGTTATAACCTAATCCTAACTCTATTGTCTTTAAACATAGTATCTCTTGATCGTGTCTGAGTTGATAGTGGACCACGTAAGGACCTCGCCAATTCGGTGCGAATTTTCCTTTGGCTTCTTCTTGATGAGGGAATATTTTCTTCATAACCAATTGCCCTGTTATGAACTGCCGAGGCTTCACCCTTTTGTTAAATGCACTGGCCATCTTATTTTGATATAGCTGACCATGGCATACCGCATCCATTCTTTTCTCATCAATGAGAATGAGTTTATCCTGCCTGACTCGTATCCATTCCGCATCATCTAACTTGGCTTCTAGAATAACTCTTAAAGATGGTATCTCGACCTGTGCGGGTATCACAACTTCGGTGCCATATACAAACATGTATGGAGTTGCCCCAGAGGAGGTTCTCGTGGTAGTCCGATAACCCAATAAGGCGAAGGATAACTTCTCGTACCATTGCCTATGATTGTCTACTATATTTCGCAGAATCTTTTTGGTAAGGTTTGTAGGCTGTAGAGTTGTGATGGACAATTATGAACTTCTCCCAAATTTCCCTTATGAGATCATTGTTGAGATTAGTTGCATTGTCAGTGATGATTGACTCAGGTATCCCAATTCGGCAGACTATATTGTTACGAATGTAATCTGCTACTACTTTCTTTGTGACGACCTTGTATGTAGATGCTTCGACCTATTAAGTGAAGTATTCAATAGCTACCAAGATGAAATAGTGCACATTTGATGCAGCGGGCTCTATAGGTCCAATCACGTCCATGCCCCAAGCAGAAAACGGCCAACGCGAACCTATTACATTCAATTCATTAGGCGGAACACGGATGAAATCCTCGTGGATCTAGCACTGGTGACACTTCTGTACATAGCGGATACCATCATTTTCCACGGTCATAAAAAAGTATCCAGCACTTAAAATCTTTTTGGCTAAGGTGGATCTATTCATGTGGGGTCCGTACGATCCTGCATGTACTTCTTCTAACAATCTAGTTGCTTCGGTGGCATCAACATATCTTAACATGCCCAAGTTTGAGGTCCTCCTATACAGGACTTTCTCGTTGACAAAAAAGTGATTTGCCAGCCTTCTGACTGCTCATTTATGACTATTAGTAGCATTCTTTTGATACTCTCTTGTTTTGAGGAACCTTTTGACGTCGTAGTACCATAGTTTACCATCTGGCTCTTTGTCTACCTGAAAATAGTACGCATGTTGATCCCTGATCTTTATCTCAATAGGGTCGATATAATTCTTATCTGGATGCTGAATCATGGATGATAAGGTTGCAAGTGCGTCAACAAACACATTCTGGATCCTGGGAATATGCATGAATTCGATATTTGTGAACTTCTTACATAACTCCTTTACACAGTGCAGGTATGGAAGGCTTTTGATGTTCTTGGTAGTCTATTCTCGTTGAACTTAGTGTATCAATAGAGCAGAGTCCCCTATGACCAAATGCTCCTTGATGTTCATGTCTACCGCCATCCCGATCCCGAGATGCATGCTTCGTACTCGTCCATATTATTGGTGCAAGGGAACCTTATCTTTGCTGATGCTGGGTAGTGTTGTTCTGATTCCGAAATTAGGGCTGCCACAATTCCTACTCCTATGAAATTTGCCACTCCGTCGAAAAACATCCTCCACCCTAGGTATGACTCTATGATATCTTCTCCGCCAAACAACACCTCCTCATCTAGGAAGTACGTAGTGAGAGGCTGATAATCCATGTCCACTAGATTCTCTGCGAGGTGATCGGCTAAAGCTTGTCGTTTGATGGCCTTCTACATTATGTACACAATGTCAAATTCGCTGACAAGAATCTGCCATTTTTCTAGTTTTCCTGTAGGCAATGGCTTCTGAAAGATATACTTGAGCGGGTCGAGCCGGGATATTAAATGCGTGGTGTATGCTGACATGTAATGCCTCAATTTCTGGGCAATCCAAGTCAAGGCACAACAAGTGAGCTCTATCAAAGTGTATTTGGCCTCACATGGTGTGAATTTCTTGCTTAAGTAATAGATGGCCTGCTCCTTTCTCCCGATTTCATCGTGTTGTCCCAACATGCATCCAAATGTATTATCCAAAACTGACAGGTATAACAACAGTGGCTTACCGGGCTCGGGAGGGACCAACACTGGTGGATTTGACAAATACTCCTTAATTCTGTTGAAGGATTTTTAACACTCTTCTGTCCATTTTGTAGCGGCACCCTTCTTTAGCAGCTTGAAGCTAGGTTCACAAATTATCGTAGGCTGGTTTATGAAATGGCTGATGTAATTTAGCCTACCCAGGAAACTCATTATTTCCTTGTTGCTCTTGGGCGGTGGCAACTCTAGAATGGATTTGATCTTTGAAGGATCCAGTTCTATCCCTTTTCTGCTTATAATGATGTCACGACCCCAATTTTCCTCCATAGGATATCGTGATGGCACCTAGTCTTTAAGACTAGGTAAGCCTAATACTTAATAAATTAATGGCAAAATTCAACCAACGACGATTAAATATGAAACATAAATTACTATACAAGGCCAACAATCCCAACATGATAGACAAAATCCCAAAACCGGTAGTACAAGTCATAACCTCTACTGAGTTCACTAGAAAGTCTCTAAGTACATCTGTTCCGGAATGGAAATAAACTGTACAAAAATAACTTCTGAAGCTGACTCTGAGGCCTGCGAACGCAGTGACATGTATACCTTGAAGTCTCCATAGCAATATCAGATCCGTTTTCTAACGATCAACAGATTCCAAAGTACCTAGATATACACAAAAATGTACAGAAGTGTAGTATGAATACACCACGGTCGGTACACAGTATGTATCAAGACTAACCTCGGTGGAGTAGTGACGAGGTACAAGTCAAGACACTCACTAGACAAAATAACTTGTGCAGTATAGAAGTATAGATCTAATAATGCAAAGCAAGAATTAGTAAATGGAAAAAAGAGATATCATATAACAACAATTTCAACTAAGAGTAACCCAACAATAAAGGAATCACATAATGAAAAAGTGGTAACAACTTCAATTAAAGCATATAAGAGCAAACTCGACAAGTAGAGAATGTGACATGTAATGACAACTTCAAATAAAGCATCTGATAGTAAACAGGACGAATAAAATGTAGCATGTGCTAACAATTCCAAATAAGTACATGAAATAAGTCTAAGAGTCTAAACCGATCAATTTCCTCATATAATCCCGAGTACGTACTCGTCACCTCGCGCACACTGCTTTCACATGACATAAATAGCACAAACGACTAATATTCTAAGGGGTATTTTCCCCACATGAAGTTAGGCAAGATACATACCTCAAAGAAGCTAAACCGATACTCTAAAATGACCTTCTCGTGTGAAACATTCTTCGGACGGCTCAAATATAGCCAAAGTAACTTAATATCACATAAATAAAAACCATAGGAAATAATTTCGGATAATAAAGCTTCGATCTTTATTGTCAACCCAAAAAGTCAACCCTGGGCTTGCACCTCGGAACCCGATAAAATACACAAAATCTAAATACCCATTCTGATACGAGTCCAATCATATCAAAATTGTCCAATTCGGACATCAAATCCTCATTTTTACATTTTTGAAAGTTTATACAAAAATTCTCATTTTCTCCCATTCAAATAACTAATTGAATTTTAAAAACAAAGATGGAATTAGGAAATATAATAAAATACGGATGAAGAATACTTACCCCAATCCAGCACGTGAAGAACGCCGAAAACATCACTCAAATTCGAGGTTTACAACTGAAGATATGATAAAAATGGCCAAACCCTCGAATTATAAACTTTCTGCCCAGCACTTCCGTTTTTGCGGACAAGGAAGCGCATTTTTTCTTTTGTATCTATGAAAAACTACCCGCATCTGCGACGATAGCCTGCCACCCCATACTTTGCATCTGCGCAAAGAAGGTCGCATCTGCGACACCCCATGAGCGAGATAAAAACCGTAGAAGCAGATAGTCACCCTGAGCCACAAACTTCATCTGAGATAGACCCACTGCAGACGCGACCACGCACCTGCGTTCACCAACCCGCAGAAGTGGAACTCCTGACCATGCAAGAACTCGCAGAAGCAGCCTAAATGACGTAAAAGTGTGTCCGCAGCTGTGCTCCAAAATGCACAGATGCGAGACACCAGAACCTGACTTGCCCAAAACATAGGAACAAATATGAAACTCGTCCGAAACACACCCGGGGCCCCCAGGAAACCGTCCGAACATACCAACAAGTTACATAATATAAGGCGGACCTGCTCGGGTCCTCAAATCACATTAAACAACATAAACACTATGAATCACGCCTCAAATCGAACTTAATGAACTTATGAACTTTCAACTTCTACAACTTGTGTCGAATCGTATCAAATCAATCTGGAATAACCTCAAATTTGCATGAAAGTCCCAAATGCCATAATGGAGCTATTCCAACTCTAGGAATCACAATTCGAGCCCGATATCAATCGATTTCCTGCCCCGAGCATGGATCCCGACTGGAAGTGGTCAGTTATCATCACCATCCAGGAGGATGCCCGGGTTCTTTCGGCCCATATCGGAGTAGTTAGCTACATCCGGTGCCTGTTAATCGAAGAAGACAGGCGAAAATGAATGAGGTGGATGCGCCGTGTTTGTTCAACGATGCATAGCAGGCGCTGAACTGGGTAATGCATCATTACACTCATTTGTCTTTGAATTTAATTTTTGATAGCTCTCATGCCTTCTCCTTTTCATATTTTTGCAGGCCTCGGTGCTCCATCATGAAGTCTATCTCTGATACCAGGCTGAGGCTAACCAGTAAAAAGGTTTAGGTCAAGGAGCTTGCTGAGAAGAGGGACAAGTATAAGCTTCTTAGCGAGCAACACGAAGAAGCAGTCAAGAATCTCCAGGCTGAGTTGGACACGGCTCGGAAGGATTATGCCGACCTGGTGGAATAGGTATAGATCTTTGAAGTCAGCGATGACGAGTTATACATGGCGACTAACGGCCAAAACCTACAGGTTTTGCAAAAAGTTGACAGCATCAACCAACTTCCACCCGATATGGACGAGGTCAAGGCCATGGCCGAGGAGTGGAAGGGAAAAGTGGATCGGTTGGCTTCGGAGAAGGAGACTTCCCGGAAGTAGATGGCCTCAGTGGAGTTCCAACTTTGAGTGCCGAGGTAGAAAGCCGAGGCCCGAGCCCAAAAACATCGAAGACCTCCGGTCTCAACTGGGATCGACTATTGCTGAACAAGATGCCCTTGGCAAGGAGATGGAAATAGCCAAGTCAGTGACGGAAACAACCAGGGCCGATGCTGAAGAGATGGTGGCTCAGTACAGAGCTGATGCTGAGGCTGCCCCGGACTGCCTGAAAGTCACTACTGAATACGTGAAGTGGCAGTCTTGAAGAGAGGCTCTCGAGGAGGTCCATGCCCGAGGTTTCGACATGTCGGTCGAGATCAAATATGCTAAAAGGCTCGAGGTCGAGGCCAAGAAGTTGGCTGACCCCGAGGACGAGGAAGGCTCTGAGGTCTCTAGCAAACCCGAGGGCTTAGAAGACCCGATGGCCCCAGTGATGATGCTGGCTCCGGTGGGGATTAGGCTTAGGTGCCTTAGACATGTTTCTTTCCTTTCGCAATTTTCGAGTTAGTTTCTTCGGTTTCTTATTTATGATTGCAAAGATTTCCAAAGCCTTAACACGAAATACAACGTAGTAACAGGGTCTTATTCAGAGGTCCGAATAAGGCTCGTTCTCGATGTAATTTTGTTTGAAACTCTTGGAGGCTTGGTATGACCGGAAGCTTTCCCCGAAGTGCATACTTGAACGTTTTTAGAATATAGTTTTTCTGAGGGTACCCTTTGAACCGATTTGGAATTTTTGAGGGCCTTATATTTTGATTACGGGCCTCGAACGTCTTCGGGTCATTTCTAGGATGCTTATATCCTTTTAAGTTCGGGTATTGTCTAATAGGATTTGTACCCCCAGGCTTCGATACCCGAGCCATCCGGGCTTGCCTAGGACGACAGTCCCCAAGTGGGGGTGATCTCTTGGATCTGGATAGAGGCGGCCCTTAGGCTCGATCGCTATCCTTAAGGAATAAATTGTAATAGTCTAAGGGACAAAATATATATCTGCAAGGTAAAAACTTTCTTTTATTTCTATGCGAAACATACAAGATTGCAATTATGTACAAGCTTCGTGTTATGGCTTAAGTGGTCTATGTGGGCACATTTTATTTGACCATTTGTCCCTTATAATAAATCCTATCTACCAAGCCGAGACTGTTGAAGTGCAAAGTTTCCCTCCTTGCTAAAATCATTATCCGAGGGTGATGGCCCCCAGTATTCGAGGTTGATCGTTGAGAGGGCTTGGATACTGTTGATGCGACCCTCGACTCCGATTCATAATCGGTCTTCAATTCTAAGTTAGCACAATTTGTTATTGTCTCGTTAAAAAGCTTGCCGAAAAACCCATTTGGGACAAAAACCGGTTCAAAGAAAAAAGAGTGCAATGCGTGCTTTCGGGCCTAATAACTGCATCATTCTTTGGCCGTTGCCTGTAAGTGTTAGTCCAATTCGTAATATATGTAAAGAAAAAAATGGGTGGGGGCGTACCTTAGCAGTAGTATCATTTTAAGTGGGTTATGTTCTAGTTGTTCGGTAGTCGCTCACCGTTACCTGCTTCGAGTTTGTATGATCCTTTGCCAGTAATCTCGATAATCTGATATAGACCTTCCCAACTCGGTCCCAGCTTCACCTCGTTCGGGTTCCGGGTGTTCATTTCACCTTTCTTAACACCAAGTCCCTAATATTGAAGTGTCGGAGGTTGGCTCTCCAGTTGTAATACCTTTCGATCAGTTGTTTTTGGGCATCCAACCGGACGAGGGCGGCCTCACGCCTCTCGTCTAATAATTCAGGCCCGTCCTCATGGCCTCATCATTTGATTCTTCTGTCGCATACCGGAACCTAAAACTCGATTCTCCTACATCGATCGGTATTGGCGTTTCGGTACTGTAGACAAGCGAGAATGGGGTGGCTCCGGTACTAGATTTTGAGGTCGTACGATACGCCCACAGGACTTTGGGCAAAATTTCCTTCCATTTTCCTTTGGCATCGGTCAATCTCTTCTTAAGGTTCTAGAGTATGGTCTTGTTCATAGATTCTGCCTGCCCGTTTTCACTAGGGTGATAGGGTGTTGATAGGATCCTTTTGATCTTATGGTCCTCGAAAAGTTTGCTCACCTTACTGCCGACGAACTGCTTCCCGTTGTCGCATACGATCTCGGCTGGCATTTCGAACCAACATATTATATGGTCCCAGACAAGGTGGGTTGCTCTGATGGTAAGCACCCTCCACTTTCAACCAAGAGGTTGTGAGTTCGAGTCACCCCAAGAGCAAGGTGGGGAGTTCTTGGAGGGAAGGATGCCG
The DNA here is from genome assembly GCA_000715115.1 of Nicotiana otophora. Lineage (NCBI taxonomy): Eukaryota > Viridiplantae > Streptophyta > Magnoliopsida > Solanales > Solanaceae > Nicotiana > Nicotiana otophora. Next base: position 61,335 of record AWOL01S0006000.1, read on the forward strand.
AGGGTCATTTGGAAACAGCCTCTCTATCCTAGGGTAATCCTAGGGTAGGGGTAAGGTCTGCGTACGCACTACCCTCCCCAGACCCCACTAGTGGGATTATACTGGGTTGTTGTTGTTGTTGTATATTATATGGTCCCAGACAAGGTGGGTTGCTCTGATGGTAAGCACCCTCCACTTTCAACCAAGAGGTTGTGAGTTCGAGTCACCCCAAGAGCAAGGTGGGGAGTTCTTGGAGGGAAGGATGCCGAGGGTCATTTGGAAACAGCCTCTCTATCCTAGGGTAATCCTAGGGTAGGGGTAAGGTCTGCGTACGCACTACCCTCCCCAGACCCCACTAGTGGGATTATACTGGGTTGTTGTTGTTGTTGTATATTATATGGTCCCAGACAAGGTGGGTTGCTCTGATGGTAAGCACCCTCCACTTTCAACCAAGAGGTTGTGAGTTCGAGTCACCCCAAGAGCAAGGTGGGGAGTTCTTGGAGGGAAGGATGCCGAGGGTCATTTGGAAACAGCCTCTCTATCCTAGGGTAATCCTAGGGTAGGGGTAAGGTCTGCGTACGCACTACCCTCCCCAGACCCCACTAGTGGGATTATACTGGGTTGTTGTTGTTGTTGTATATTATATGGTCCCAGACAAGGTGGGTTGCTCTGATGGTAAGCACCCTCCACTTTCAACCAAGAGGTTGTGAGTTCGAGTCACCCCAAGAGCAAGGTGGGGAGTTCTTGGAGGGAAGGATGCCGAGGGTCATTTGGAAACAGCCTCTCTATCCTAGGGTAATCCTAGGGTAGGGGTAAGGTCTGCGTACGCACTACCCTCCCCAGACCCCACTAGTGGGATTATACTGGGTTGTTGTTGTTGTTGTTGTTGTATATTATATGGTCCCAGACAAGGTGGGTTGCTCTGATGGTAAGCACCCTCCACTTTCAACCAAGAGGTTGTGAGTTCGAGTCACCCCAAGAGCAAGGTGGGGAGTTCTTGGAGGGAAGGATGCCGAGGGTCATTTGGAAACAGCCTCTCTATCCTAGGGTAATCCTAGGGTAGGGGTAAGGTCTGCGTACGCACTACCCTCCCCAGACCCCACTAGTGGGATTATACTGGGTTGTTGTTGTTGTTGTTGTTGTATATTATATGGTCCCAAATAATATCAATAATTTCTTTCTCCCTGACTTTCTCAAATGCTTGGCCTTCGACCCATTTAGAACAATAGTCAGTCATAAATAATATAAATTGAGCCTTACCGGGTGCCCATGGCAGGGGACCGACGATGTCCATCCACCATTTCATGAGTGGCCAAGGTGACATGACCGAATGCAGTGGCTTCTTGGGCTGATGGATCATATGTGTGTGCCTATGACATCCGTCTCACTTTCATACAAACTCCTTCACATCTTTTCCATATCGATCCAGTAGTAGCCGGCTCTGATTATCTTACAAACCGGCGATTCGACACCCGAATGGTTCCCGCATGTGCCTTCGTGAACTTCCCTCAAGACATATTCGGTATCTCCCGGTCCCAAGCATATGGCGAGTGGGCCATCGAACGTTCTCTTGAATAGGGTGTTATCTTTGGACAAACTGAACCTGGCCGCCTTTGTGTGCATGTCTCTTGATTCTTTAGGATCCAAGGGTAGCTTCTCGGTCTTCAGGTAATCTATATACTTATTTCTCTAGTCCCAGGTTAAGCTTGTTAAATTTATCTCCGCATGGCCTTCTCCCACTACTGATTTTGTAAGTTGTACTATCGTTCCTGAGCTCAATTCATCATCATCAACCGACGATCCTAAGTTAGCGAGAGAATAGACTTCATTGTTTTGATCCCGAGGTACATGTTGCATGGTCCATTCCTTGAACCTATGTAGCATTACCTGTAGTTTATCATGGTACTTTCGCATTCGTTCCTCTTTGACTTCGAACGTCCCATTGACTTGGTTCACCACAAGGAGGGAATCGCATTTAGCTTCGTTCACATCGGCCCCCAGGCTTTTAGCCAGTTCGAGACCTGCAATCATGTCTTCATACTCAGCCTCGTTGTTAGTCAATTTTACAGTTCTAATAGATTGCCTAACTATATTACCCGTCGGTGGCTTCAACATGATGCCTAGCCCAAACCCCTTTGCATCCAAGGCACCATCCGTAAAGAGAGTCCAGATCCTTGAGGAATTCCTCGAGTTCAAAAATAATTCCCTTTCAACCTCGGGTATTAGGGACGGCGTGAAGTCGGCCATAAAATCAGCCAAAATTTGAGATTTGATGGTGGGTCGGGGAATATTTGATATCGCATCCACTGATTTCTACTGACCATTTGTCCAATCACCCCGAGAGCTCGTGTTTATGCATTATGTTTCTCAACGGGTAAGTAGTTATGACACATATGGGATGGCATTGAAAATATGATTTTAACTTCCTAGAGGCGCTTAGCAAAGCGAGCGCCAATTTTTCCAGGTGAGTATACCTAGTTTCGGCCTCGCCCAGAGTCCTGATAACATAATAGATAAGAAATTACGTACCTTCTTCTTCCCGGACCAGGACTCCACTTACTGCTATCTCGGATATTACGAAGTACATGTACAGTTGCTAGTCTACTTTCGGAGTATGAAGCAAAGACGGGCTCGAAAGGTACCGTTTGAGTTCTTCCAAGGCTTGTTGGCACTCCGGGGTCCGTGAGAAGTTATTCTTCTTCTTCAATAACGAGAAGAACTGATGGCTCTTATCGGAGGACCTTGAAATAAATCGACCCAAGGCAGCTATGCGTCCGGTTAACCTTTGTACGACCTTGACATTGTCCACCACAGTAATGTCCTCTATGGCCTTGATCTTATCGGGGTTGATCTTGATTCCTCGGTTGGACACCATGAATTCGAGGAATTTCTCGTACCCGACTTCGACTGCACATTTCTCCGGGTTCAACTTCATATTGCAGTTCTTCAATATGTTGAAGGTTTCCTATAAATGTTTCAAATGGTCCTCTGATCGCATGGACTTAACTAACATGTCGCCAATATAAACCTCCATTGATTTTCCTATTTGCTCTTCGAACATTCAATTTACTAGGCGTTGGTAAGTGGCACATGCATTTCTTTAGTCCGAATGGAATTACGTTATAACAGTAGGTGTCGTATTTAGTGATGAAGGATGTTTTTTCCTAGTCGCACGGGTCCATTCAAATTTGGTTGTACCCAAAATAGGCATCGAGAAAGTTGAGGATTTCGTGGCCGGCCGTCGCATCGATCATGCGATCGATATTGGGAAAAGTAAAAGAGTCGTTAGGGCATGCTATCATGACCCAAAATCTGGACCAATCGTGATTGTGCCTAACGTGGTACTAGGCAAGCCGATTTCTCACAAATATTTCCAACTCTTTTAACAAGAATGAATTTAAAGTAGTTTTAATACTAAAGGTTCTCATAACTGGGATAGAAACCCAAAACATAATGCAAAATTCTCAACTATCGGGGTGTCAGAGAGTACATGAGCATCTATACTATCACCAATATGGAAAACACGGTCTATAATAGTCTGGGAACAAATACAGTAATCAAGAAGATAAGGAAGGAGATACAAGGTATGCAAAATACCGGCAGCTACCTCGAAATCTCCGGATAATCAACTGTGCGAAGAAATCAACATCCACTGTGTCCGGGAACACCTGAATCTGCACACGAAGTTCAGGGTGTAGTATGAGTACAACCAACTCAGCAAGTAACAATACTAAATAAAGAACGGAAAGTGGTGACGAGCTTCACAGTGGAGTCCAATTACAGTAATTTCCAACATAATAAGGTAGGCATACTTTCAAGTTCCACATTTAAGGCCAACAATAATTTCATGTCAAGTTCAACTGAAACATAAGATAATATCTGTTAGAAATTTCCAAAATAATGATATATGACAGAAATGCAACAATAATGAAATCAAATGCATCCTCTTAGGATCATAGTCACTCAGCCATTCTATTCACTCAGCACTCGCACTCAGTAGGTACCTGTGCTCACTGGGAGTGTGTACAGACTCCGGAGGGGCTCCTTCTGCCCAAGCATTATAATTTGCACAGACAACTCACATGTTATAGTATAATATATGGATCTGCACAGACAACTCACGTGCTGCACGGATAACTCATGTGCTATAGTATCAATAATTGGATCCACACGGACAACTCACGTGTTATAGTATAATATCTGGATCCACACGGACAACTCACGTGTTGCACAGACAATATAATATCTCACAATCAGGCCCTCGGCCTCACTCAGTCATAAATCTCTCCAGTCTCTCAATAATCATGATAATCAGCCTAAACAACAATGATATGATACATCAATAATGAACAATAGAGACTGAGATAAAATAAACAAGTAAATTGTGACTGAATACAAAACAATAATTTAGCAGATAATTCAACATGTATACGACCTCTGTGGGTCCCTACAGTGCCAACATATAATCTAAACATGATTTGTGGTTCAATTTCTCTACTATATAGATAATGTACAGATAACGATAGATTATTCAACTGCACAGTTCCATGGAATTTGACCAAGTCAAAATTCCTACGGTGCACGCCCACACGCCCGTCACCTAGCATGTGCGTCACCTAAAAACCTGTAACGACCCGACCAGTCATTTTGAGTAATATAACCTTGTTCTCCCATTTACTGCTCAATTTATAACCTTGTTCTCCCATTTTTGAGTAATATAACCTTGTTTTATGACTTGCCGGGGTAGGTGGTTCGGGTCCGGAAGGAATTCAGAGTGAAAAGAAACACTTAGTCTCAGAATTGAAATATTTAAGTTAGAAAAGTTGACCGAATGTGGACTTATGTGTAAACGTCCTAGGATTCGAATTCCAATAGCTCTGTATGGTGATTTTGGACTTAGGAACATGTCCGAAAAATTATTTGGAGGTCCGTAGTAAAATTTGGCTTCAAATGCCGAAAGTTGAATTATTGAAAAGTTTGACCGGGGGTTAACTTTTTGATATCGGGGTTGGAATCCGATTCTAAAAATTGAAATACCTCCTTTATGTCATTTATGACTTGTGTGCAAAATATGAGGTCAATCGGACGTGATTTGATAGGTTCCGGACTCGTTTGTAGAAATTAGAAATTTCAAAGTTCATTAGGCTTGAATTGGGGTGTAATTCATGGTTTTAGCATTGTTTGAGGTGATTTGAGGGTTCGACTAAGTTCGTATAATGTTTTAGGACTTGTTGGTATATTTGGTTGAGGTCCCGAGGGGCTCGAGTGAGTTTCGTATGGTTAACAGATCAAAAAGTGGACTAAAATAGCTGCTGCAATTTCCTTATGCTGCAAATTCCATCTCCCATAATCGAGCTCAGAATCGAGCCCAGAATCTCCCAGAATCGAGCCCAGAATCGAGCCCAGAATCTCCCAGATTCAAGCGCAGGATCGAAGCTGTGATTGAGCCCAGGTTCGATTTATACGATCGAAGGCAGGGTCGAGGACCAGGATCGAAGTGGCAATCGAGCCCAGGGTGGAGGGCCACGATCGAAGGCAGGGTCGAGGACCAGGATCGAAGCCGTGATCGAGCCTAGGGTCGAGGGCCACGATCGAAGGCAGGGCCGAGGACCAGAATCGAGGTCCAGGATCGAGACCCAGGATCGAGGACCCCGATTGAAGGCCAAGATCGAGGCAGGACCGAGGCGGTCTGGCATAACTATAAAGCTGGGACTTCGTTCCATTAGCTATTGTTGACAAATTGGAGCTTGAGGAGAGGCGATTTTTGATAGATTTTCAAGGAAAACTTGAGGTAAGGCCCTTATGATCATTTCTACTCCATAATATTGAATTATTATCGAATAATCCGACTAGATTACATGATTTTGCGGTGTAAATCGGAGATTGGAACTTAGAAATTCGGAAATAAGATTTGTAGAATTAAGGGTCGAGTTGAGGTCGGATTTTGATAACATTAGTATGGATAGACTCGTGGTTGAATGAGCTTTCGGATTTTGTAACTTTTTTCGGGTTCCGAGATGTGGGCTCCACGGGCGATGTTTGAGCTAAATTTTGGATTTTTATGGAATTAATTCCAATAAATTTTATTGACTGGAATGAATTATTTGTGACTAGATTCGAGGCATTCAGAGGCCAAATTGTGAGGCAAAGGCATAGAAGAGTAAAGAATTTTATGCTCTGAGGTAAGTAACAGTAATAAATCTGGTCCTGAAGGTATGAAACCCCAGATTTTTGTGTCATGTGATTATTTTGGAGGTGACGCACATGCTAGGTGACAGGCGTGTGGGCGTGTACCGAAGGGATTGTGACTTGGTCCATCCCGTGAAACTGTAAAGTTGAATAACCTGTTGTTAGCTATAAGCTCTCTTTGTGTTGAAGAAATTTGACTGTAAATCATGTTAAAAATCATGCTTAGGCTATGTGATAGTACTGTTGGGACCCACAGAGGTCGCGTACTTATTGAATTATTTGTTAATTGTTGTCTTGTACTCAGTCATGATTTTTCTTGTGAATTATACCTTAGTCTTTCTGGATATTTGTTGATATACTATGTTATCTTTATTTGGGTTGATCCTTGTGATTTCTGAGAGCCGAGAGACTATAGAGGTTGAGCACTGAGTAAGGCTGAGGGTTTGTCGGTAAGGTAAGGATATTATGGCACGTGAGTTATCCGTGCAGAGGATATTATAGCACGTGAGTTGTCCGTGCAACACATGAGTTATCCATGTAGATAATGGCGCTTGGGCTGTAGAAGCCCCTCCGGAATTTGTACACCCCCAGTGAGCGCGGGTACCCATTGAGTGTGAGTGATAAGGACCGAGTGGTTGAGTTGTTGTGACGAGTAGAGTGATTGTTGGCCTGAAAGGCTGTACTTGATTTTCATTTGTTGTTGCACTTGGTTGCTAATTGTCATTGTTGTGAAATTCTCTGAAAGATTGTATATCTGGATTACATGAAATGTATAAATGATTTGACTTAAATGCTGGATTTGAAAGCATGTCTATTCACTATTGGAATTACTGAAAACGAACTATAACTATGTAGATTGTCACTATCTTCAATTCCTTATTTATTATTGTTACTTGCTGAGTTAGTTGTACTCATACTACACCCTGCACTCCGTGTGCAGATCCAGGTGTTCCCGGACATAGTGGGTGTTGATCCTTTCGCGCAGTTGATTTTCTGGAGATTCTGAGGTAGCTGCCGTGTTTTGCAGACCTTGCCTCTCCTTTCATATCTCTTTATTTACTTTATTTGGTCTCAGACTTGTATTCACAATTAGATGCTAATGTACTCAGTGACACCAGGTTTTGGGAGTGTTGTATCAGAGTTTGCTAGATTTTTGGTATTATATTAAACATTATGTTTTCAAACTTAAAAGAAATCGTGGGTTATTGATGTTGTCGGCTTGCCTAGTACCAAAATAGGAGCCATCACAATAGGTTAGGATTTTGGGTCGTGACAAAACCGATCACATAACACAAAAATCTGGGGTTTCATACCTTCAGAACCAAATTTAGGGTTGTTACTTACCTCAAACCGTGTAATTCTCTGTTCTGTAATGCATTTGCCTCACGAATTGGCCTCCTAACGCCTCGAATCTAGTCATAATTAATTCAATTATGTCAATACAAATTATAGAAATTAATTCCATATGAAAATACTAATTTTCAAACAAAATCCAAAATTGCACCCAAATATTATCTGTGGGGTCCACATCTCAGAACCTGACAAAAGTTACAAAATATGAACGCCCATTCAACCACGAGTCCAACCATACCAAATTTAAGAAATTCCGACCTCAACTCGACTTCCAAATCTCAAATTCTTATTTTGAAATCCCTAGGCTCAAATCCTCTAATTTCACCTCAAAAACATGTAATCTAGTCGAAATTCTCAATGATAATCCAATATTATTGACTAACAATGATTATGAATGACTTAACTCAAGATTTCCCATGAATTCTGTTTTTACATTCTGTCCAGCCTTAGAAATGAAGCCAAAATCGCGGACCTTGTTTTTAACATTCTGTCCAGGCTTTTCGCACCTGCGACCCCCTATCCGCACCTGCAGAACCGCTTCTGCAGTGCAATTTCTGCTTCTACGGAAGCCACTTGGTTTCACAAACTCCGCACCTGCGCTCCATCTTCTGCACCTGCGGAACCGCTTCTGCGCTCCATTCCCCCGCACCTGCAGAACGTGCCTCTCCCTCAACTTTGCATCTGCGGAACCTTGCTCGTACCTGCGGGTTCGCAGATGCGGTTAACCCCCTCGCACCTACGCCCTACCCAGCCCAACCCACCCCAGCTCCGCTTCTGCATAAAACGATCCGCATCTGTGGCATCGCACCCGCGGCCAATTCCTCGCAGGTGCGATCACACCAGAAGACAGAAATTTTTCCAGATTTCTTCTAAGTCCGAATTTGATCCGTTAACCATCCGAAACTCACCCGAGACCCTCAGGACCTTAACCAAATACACCAACTAATCCTAAAACATCATACGAACTTAGTCAAAACCTCAAATCACATCGAACAATGCTAAAACCATGAATCTTACCCCATTTTAAGTTTAATGAAACTAAGAATTTTCAAGTTTTACATTCGATGCCGAAACGTATCAAATCAAGTCCGATTGACCTCAAAGTTTTCACACAAGTCATAAAAGACATAACAGACCTATTCCAATTTCCAAAATCTGATTCTGGCCCCGATATCAAAAAGTCAACTCCCCGGTCAAACTTTAACCTAAATTTCTATTTTTGCCATTTCAATCATAATTTAGCTATAGACTTTCAAATAATTTTCGGACATTCTCCTAAGTCCAAAATCACCATACTGAGATATTGAAATCATCGAAACTCTATTCTGGGGTGATTTACACATAAGTTGACATCCAAACACTATTTTAACTTAAGCTTTAAACCTTGGAACTAAGTGTTCCAATTCATTCCAAAACCTCACCGAACCCAAATCAATCACCCCGACGAGTCACATAACAACTGTAAAGCATAAGTTGAGTAGTAAATTGGGGAACGGGTTTATAATACTCAAAACAATCGGCCGGGTCATTACATATGCCTTGTTCAAGTCTTTATAGTCTACACACATTCTTAATTTATTCCCCTTTTAGGGACTACTACTATGTTTGCTAACCAATACGGGTATTTAACTTCCCGAATGGATCCTATTTTAAGGCGTTTAGATACCTCATCTTTGATGAATGGATGTTTGACTTCGGACTGAGGCCTCATTTTCTGTTTGACCGGGTGGGACTTCATATCCAAGCTCAGCTTGTGAGTAGTTATTTCCGACAGGATACCTATCATGTCAAGGTGGGACCATGCAAAACAATCTATGTTAGCTATAAGGAATTCAATGAGTTTTTTCTTGAGCTTGGGACTTAACCCCGTGCCCAGGTATACCTTCCGATCGGGTAGGTGCTCGATCAATATGACGTGCTCCAGCTCCTCGACCATTGATTTGGTGGCATCAGTATCATCGAGGGCTATGAAAGACCTGGGAACTCTGTAGTCATGATCCTCGCCCGTTCCCTGCTTTTCCAGCTCGGTCGGGACCAGTATCGATGATTCCTATTTGGTTCCTTCCTTGGTATTCAAACTCATATTCTTTGATGTCGAGAGTGCGGATATCGGGACCATCTCGTCGACCGAGAACATCTCCTTTGCGACTGGTTGTTCTCCGTAAATTGTTTTAATCCCTCCCGGTGTCGAGAATTTCAACACCTGGTGTAGTGTCCAGGACACCGCCCTCATGTTGTGAATCCATGGTCTCCCAAACAGAGCATTGTATCTCATCCTTCGATCAAGTCGAACTTTGTTTCCTGAATGGTTACGACGGTGTTCACCGATAGGGTTATTTCTCCTTTAGTGGTCTCACATGCCATGTTGAATCCTTTTAGAACTCGGACTGCAGGCACAATTTGGTTTCGTACACCCAGCTGTTCCACGACCCTTGATCTGATGATATTGGCCGAGCTACCTAGATCAATTAACAAACACTTAACTCGAGATTTATTTATGAGTACTGATATTACTAGTGCATCATTGTGCGATTTCATGACGCTTTCAACATCCTCCTCATTGAAAGATACGGTTCCTTTTGGCACATAATCTCGAGTCCATTTCTCCCTTATGATGGACACTTTGGTGCACTTTAACATCGTCCTTTGGGGACTATCGGCCCCACCAATAATCATGTTAATGACATACTGAGGTTCTTCCTGCTCGATCTGCTTATTGTTGTCCCTATTCCTAAAATGATTTTTGGCTATATAGCTTAGAAATTCTCGGAGGTGTCTGTTGTTGAATAACCGATTTATTTTCTCTCTTAGTTGTCGGCAATCTTCAGTTCTGTGTCCATGAGTGCCATGATATTTACATATTAGTTTGGGGTGCCTTTGGGCAGGATCAGACTGTAAAGGTCGAGGCCACTTGGTGTCTTTGATGCATCCAATGGCAGATACAATGGCATCAACATCGACGTTAAAGTTGTATTCTGATAACCTTGGCGCTTCCTTAGGCCCGATGGGCCTGTCAAAACTGCTTTTGCTCATGAGCCCCCGGTTATTTTGTCCTCGGTCACTATAATGACCCGATTTGTCATTTTAAGAATGTACGTCATGTTTAGTGACATAAGGTTTTGAGCAGCCTCACAATATGTATTATGACCCGCGTGTGTGGTCGAGTTTGAATTATGGATGATTCAGAGTGATTTGGGACACTTAGTTCCTAAAAAGAGAGCTTAAGTCTTAGGATTTTGACCGTAGTCAAAATTGTATGAAGACGTCTACAGAATGGAGTTCCGTTGGAACAGTTTATGTTATTTGGGACTTGCCTGAAAAATTTGACGTCATTCCGGGTTGGTTTAATAGGTTTTGGCACGAGTTTTAGAAGTTCGAAGTTTTTGAAGTTCATAAGTTCGATTTGTGGTGCGATTTGTATTTTCAGCGTAATTTGATGTGATTTGAAACCTCGAGCGAGTCCGTGATATGTTATGGGACTGGTTAGCATTATTAGACCGGGTCCTGAGGGGCTCGAGTGTATTTCGGACCAAATTGGAGTTGTTTGGACTGCTGTTGCTGAAGTCTGGTTTCCTTCTTCGCGAACGCGAAGGAAGTCCCGCGTTCGTGAAGAGGAGTTTGAGGGGATGATGATTTGTCCTTTGCGAACACGAAGCTATGAATGCGAATGCGAAGAAGGAGCAGGGCAAGCCTTCGCGAATGCGGCCCAGGCAATGCGAACGCAAAGAAGAAAAGCAATATAGGGATTCGGGGTCGTTTGGCCTTCGCGAACACGAAGGAGTTGGTCAGCTGGTTATCGCGAACACGACGAGGACTTCGCGAACGCGAAGAGGAAATGATAGGGCAGAAGCAGTTGGCCTTCGCGAATGCGACGCTTGTCACGTGAACGCAAAGAAGGATTGGGGGCAGCTGGATTTTTGGCCTTTGCAAACACGAAGGAATGGTCGCGAACGCGAAGAAGGTGTATCTGGGAAGAATTAAAAGTCCCAAAAATGGGGGTTTGAGTTCATAACTCAAAATCAAATTGGAAGTTCGGTAGAAGGAGATTTTTGGAGAGATTGTTTGGGGTAAGTGATTCTTATCCAGTTTTAATTAATTTTCATGATTATGTCTTTGAATGCATTATTTAATTCGGATTTAATGGAAGAAAAATCAAGATTTTTGTAAAATCTTCCAAAAATGAAAATTTAAGATTTGGAGGTCGATTGTTTAATGGAATTCGATAAAATTGGTATGGTTGAACTCGTATCGGAATGGGTGTTCGGATTTCAGGTTCCGAGAGGCGAGTCCCGTGTTGACTTTTGTTGACTTTTTGGAATAAATTTTTAAGACGACGTATCAATATCTGGAATTGTTTTTGATGAATTTTAATGAAGTTATATAATTAATTTGGATAGATTTGAACAGCCCGAAGGTCAATTCAAGCAAGAAGGCGATTTTGGAATATCGGCATAACTTCAAAGAGGTAAGTGTCTTGCTTAACCTCGAGTGGGGGAAATTCCCCTTAGGCATTGAGTCTTATGTGTAACTTGGTTAATTGAAAATCATGTGCGCGAGGTCACGAGTACGTACTTGGTTTATATATGCAAATTTTATTTAGTTAAAGTCTTGAACATATTGTGTAGTAAATTGGATAATTATTGGCATATATTTAATCATCTACTTGTCGTGCCTAAACCCTTGTTGTGGACTCTGTTGTTATATGACAATGTGACGTGATTGTTATTTGATTATTTATGAAATTTCCTGAATTTGCTGCTTTGATAATTATTAGAATTTAATTTTATTTTGGATTTTTTTCTTTGCAAATAATTAATTAAATGAGCTTAAGAAGAGGTATTTATATAATTATTGAAAATTTTATCTTTTATGAAGACTTTGCCTTATGTTGAGTAATTTCTATCTCTATTGATTATTTTTGGGTGTTATACACATTGTGTGGAGCATTTTGCTATTTGCTGTGAAATTAATTGACTTGGTTGTAGCTTTGAAATTTGGTTGTGGCCATTGGGCAAATTGTGATATGAATTGATTTTTGTTATGTTGTTGTGATAATTTCACGTGTAAATTGTTTTGTTGTATGAGTTGTTATTTTGGGGAGATAAGGGTGGCATCTCACCGTTGATATTATGTGGTTATAAGGGTGGCATTTCACTGTTGTGTTTGTTGGCTATTGATATTGTCTGGGCGGAGCGATAAGGGTGGCTATAGGAGCGATAAGGGTGGCTTTTGATATTGTCTGGGCGGAGCGATAAGGGTGGCTATAAGAGCGATAAGGGTAGAAATAGGAGCGATAAGGGTGGCTATTGTCAGGGACAATATGTGATGATGTGGGGTTGTGGTATAGACAATTTTCATGTGATGTGATTTTCTTATATTTTTTTAATACCTTGTGCAAGTTGTCTAGTTGTTAGTAAATTGATAATAATCTGATTTATGTTGAAATTGGGAGCCTGTGGCTATTTTCAGGCGGTTTATAAAATGAAATGTGGGTACGAGGTGCCGTGAATTGTGATATGAGATGGGGTATTGGCACGTGAATTATCCGTGCAGTTGTGATATAAAAATGTGGGCACGAGGTGCTATGATGAAATGATAATGATATTTAGCATGTGAACTGTCCGTGCAGTTGTGATATGAAATGAGGGCACGAGGTTTCGGGCAAATATGATGATTTAATTATAGGCACGAGGTGCCGTAGAAATATAAAAATGGGTTGAGACCCGTATTTTTGATGATTTTGAAATGAGGTGTCACATGGTGACGTTTTAATTGAAAGAATTATATTCAAAATATTTATTTGGAAGGATTTTTACTTAGAAAGTATTATATAAAAGAATTATATATTGATAGATATTTATTTGAGCAAATTTTATTTGAAAAGATTTATTGAAATAATTATATTTGAAAAATAATTATTTGAGAAAATTATATTTGAACGAGAGTTATCTGGAAGAACTATGTGAAATACATTTATTTGAAGGGCTTGATTTAATTGGGGGTAATTGTATTTTTTAATTGTTGAGTGATATTAATGGTATTCTTGTTGTCTGTTGTGCATATCACTGGTTGTTTTATCCTGCCCTTATTATTATTTGTTTCCTATTATTTTATATATTATATTGCACAGGTTATTAGACTAGTGAGTGTCTTGATTGTACCTCGTCTCTACTCCATTGAGGTTAGTCTTGATACTTACTTGGCACAGCTGTGGTGTGCTCACTCAACACTTCTGCACATTTTTGTGAAGATCCAGGTATTGAAGATAATGGACTTGAGCAGAGTTAAAGCGGGATCGTAAGGATTCAAGGTAGAGCTGCTTGGTCATTTCAGTTTCTTGGAGTCCTTTCATTTCAATGTACTGTTAACTTGTAATCAAACAGTATTGTATATTCGGTCCTCGTGATCATTCTATGTATTCAGTTAGAGTTCGTGACTCAGTACTATCAGTCTTGGGAGGTTGTATATTGTAATTATTTCCGCTATTAGTTTTGGTTACTTATTTAATTCAAAAACAAAATGGCTTCAAAAATGCAATGGAAACCGGTTTACCTAGTCTTAAAGACTAGGTGCCATCATGACTCCTGTGGTAGGATTTTGGGTCGTGACAAGTTGGTATCAGAGCTCTAAGTTCATAGGTTCTACGAGTCACGAACGAGTCTAGTAAAGTCTTGCGGATCGGTACGAAGTCGTCTGTACTTATCTTCGAGAGTCTACAGAACTGTTAGGAAATTTCCATTTCTTTCATTCCTTTCGTGCGGAATTTGTTGAATTTGAAATTTGAACCTTTGTATATCCATTCTCCCACAGATGGTGAGGACACATGCTACTGAGTTAGCTGATCAGGCATCCGCACATACTACTAGGGGCTGTAAGAGGTCGAGGCTGAGGTCGAGGCCGAGGTAGAGGTCGAGGAAGAACACGTGTTTTGACTAGAGCACCTGTTAGAATAACAGTTGAGGATCCACTAGTAGCTCCAGTTGGGGGACAGGTACCAGAAGCACCTGTTGTTACCCTAGGACTTCAGGAGACTTTAGCACAGTTCCTGAGTATGTTTGGTACATTAACTCAGGCGGGATTGATCTCTGTTGCACCAAATATTCCACAAATTGGGGGAGTAGCTCAGACTCTTACCACAACTCCAGAGCAACAGGTTCACGTTGGACAGGTTCTGGGTGTATTACCGGTATAACATGTTATTCCGGTTCGGCCTGAGGTCAGGCCTGAGGAATCAAAAGAAGAACAAAGGAGACTTGAAAGGTTTAAGAAATACGATCCGCCAACTTTCAGTGGCACTGCTACAGAGGATGCCCAAGAATTTCTAGAAAATCATCACTGTATTCTCTGCACCATGGGTATTACAGAGGTGAGCGGAGTTGTCTTTACTGCATTTCAACTGTCAAGCGCAGTGTATCAGTGGTGGAAAATCTATGAAGAAGGTAGACCAGCCGATTCCACACCACCAACTTGGGCTCAATTTTCGAAAATGTTCTTGAAAGAATTTGTTCCCCAGACTCTCCGAAATGTGTGGCGCACAGAGTTTGAACGGTTACGTCAGGGCACTATAACAGTGTCAGAATATGCTATCAGGTTCAGTAAGTTAGTACGTCATGCACCTATCTTAGTTCCTTCAATCAGAGAACGGGTCCGCAGATTCATTGAGGGGCTTGATTATGATATTAAAATATGCATGGCTCGAGAATTGCAAACCGATGCTTCATTTCAGCAAGTAGTGGAGATTTCAAGGAAGACTGAGGGTGTTTTAGGCGAGGAAATGGGGTGTAAGGAGGCGAAAAGGTCTCGAAGATCTAGAGGGTTCAGTGAATTTTAATCTTCAGCTAGAACCCATTATGGTGGAGGCTCGAGCAGTCGGTCAGCTCAGTCTGCACATCATAATACTCGGAGTGCTCCAGTTTATAGTGCACCACCGACACGAGATTCTTACAGTGGTTATTCCAGTTATCCGGCACAGACTCAGTACGAGCAGCCGCAACCTCAGAGGGATTGTTATGAGTGTGGTGATACTAGGCATATCATGAGAGATTGTCCCAGACTTGGGAGGGGTAGATTTCAATAGAACACTCCAGCTACAAGCTTTATTCCAGTTGATACTCCACGTGCACAGTCAGCTAGAGGTGGAGGACAGGCGGGTAGTGGGCGCCTAAGAGATGGAGGCCCGACCCGTTGATTTAATCACTATGATTTAGCTGAGCCAATACACCAGATGGTGTCATTACAGGTACGATCCTGATTTTATTATAAAGGATATTTTCCTTAATTTGATTTGGTTCTGAATATTGAGGTGAGTCCTCCTATTATGCTCCACTTATGGTGAGCTTCGTAAATTTGTGACCCACTTATATGTGTATCTCTGTTGGGAGATTTAAAGATGTGAACCTGTGTCTGTCACTTTATTTTTGTGCACCATTGAGGGCTATAAGTCCAAAAGAAAAAATTTATTATTTAATACAATGGCTTTAATATGTTTCGGAATAATTGATTCCAATTTTTATGAATTATACGCTCTACTAGTATGGGGGTTCATTATATGTTGTGAAAATTGTTTATGAAATATATTGAAAAGAAGAAAGAAAGGAAAGTTAAAATTTTAGTTGGCACAATGTGCAAAATACTTGTGAATCGGAGTTGAGGACGAGATCCTCGCATTTTATATAGGATGTGAAATAATTAAACCAGGATGCAAGCCGTGGTGAAAGTTATGTAAGGACGAGGTCCTTGTGGTGAAATATTTACGAGTTTAAAATTCTCCCTTGTGAAATTTAATTTGTGCAATAATATTAATAGGGAGTCATGCATGTTAGGCTTATTGAATAATGCTTATATATTTTATGTTCATATTCATCCATTTCTGTGCTATAAATATTGAGGTTTAGCTTATGAGGTGAGTGCTCAGGTGGCGTTAGATGTGATTCATTAATCCGAGTAAGTAATCCTGAGGTCTTCATGCCTTACGTTCTGTTGTCAGTGTTGTGAAAATTTGAAACGAGGTGATGATTAATATGAGATTAATTGATTATGTTGGAATTAATTATGAACAACTTTTAAGACTAGAGATGTGGTGATGAGCATACATATGATGTGCTTCATGTCCAGATATCATTATGATCAGGCAATGCTGAGATTAATGTTATTGATATATACCCTATGGTATTTTTTTGGATTGTGGATATTTTGTTAGGAGTTGTTTGGGTGTTACTCTGGCAGGTGGATAGGCCCAATTACAGGGGAGACTCTGCCGAATGATCCTAAGGGAGGAATAATGTAGCACCCCAGAGAAAGTTTTGAATTACTTCAACACTATTGAGGAAATTTGTATGTACATAGGCACGAGTTGCTATAGCCAGTTGAAACTAATACTATGCGTTGTTGTGAGAATTCAAGCATTTTTGGAAATGATTGGGGAGTTAGGGATTTTGCTTTAAAGCTTATAAGAATGGAGAAAAGAAATAATCTCAATTGAGATGGCGTTGTCGGACCCGTGTTAAATTGCGGGAATGTAAAATCACTCACAAGTTTATGTGCAAGAATATACTCAGTAATTTAATGTCCTCAGAAAGATTCTTAGCACGTTCGAGGACGAACATTTGTTTAAGAGGTGGAGAATGTAACAACCCGACTTGTCATTTTAAGAATGTACGTCCCGTTCAGTGACTTAAGGTTTCGAGCAGCCTCGCAATATGTATTATAACCTGTGTGTGTGGTCGAGTTTGAATTACGGATGACTCGGAGCGATTTGGGACACTTAGTTCCTAAAAAGGGAGCTTAAGTCTTAGGATTTTGACCGTAGTCAGAACTATATGAAGACGACTCGGGAATGGAGTTATGTCGGTTCCTTAGCTCCGTATGATGATTTTGGACTTAGGAGCGTGTCCGGAAAATTATTTGGAGGTCCGTAGTGGAATTAAGCTTGAAATGGCGAAACTCAAAATTTGAAAAGTTTGACCGGGGGTTGACTTTTTATATCGGGGTCGGAATGCGATTCCGAGAGTTGGAACAGCTCTGTTATGTTATCTGGGACTTGCCTGCAAAATTTGACGTCATTCCGGGTTGGTTTGATAGGTTTCGGCACGAGTTTTAGAAGTTGGAAGTTTTTGAAGTTCATAAGTTCGCTTTGTGGTGCGATTTGTATTTTCGGCATAATTTGATGTGATTTGAAACCTCGAGCGAGTCTGTGATATGTTATGGGACTGGTTAGCATGATTGGATGGGGTCCCGAGGGATTCGGGTGTGTTTTGGACCAAATTGGAGCTGTTTGGACTGTTGTTGCTGAAGTCTAGTTTCCTTCTTCGCAAACGTGATGGAAGTCCCGCCTTCGCGAAGAGGAGTTTGAGGGGCTGGTAATTTTTCCTTCGCGGGCGCGAAGCTGTGAACGCGAATGCAAAGAAGGAGCAGGGCAAGCCTTCGCGAATGTGGCCCAGGCAATGCGAACGTGAAGAAGAAAAGGAAGATAGGGGCCCAGGGTCGTTTGGCCTTCGCGAACGCGAAGGAATTGGTCAGCTGGTCATCGCGAACGCGACGAGTACTTCGCGAACGCGAAAAGGAAATGATGGGGCAGAAGCAATTGGCCTTCGTGAATGCGACGCTTGTCACGCGAACGCGAAGAAGGATTGGAGGAAGCTAGATTTTTGGCCTTCGCGAACGCGAAGGAATGGTCGCGAACGCGAAGAAGGTGTATCTGGGTAGAATTAAAAGTCCCAAAAACGGGGGTTTGAGTTCATAACTCAAAATCAAATTGGGAGTTCGGTAGAATGAGATTTTTGGAGAGATTCTTGCGTGGGTGTTTGGGGTAAGTGATTCTTATCCATTTTTGATTAATTTTCATGATTATGTCTTTGAATCCATCATTTAATTCGGATTTAATGGAAGAAAAATCAAGATTTTTGTAAAATCTTCCAAAAACGAAAATTTAAGATTTGGAGGTCGATTTGTTAATGGAATTCGATAAAATTGGTATGGTTGAACTCGTATCGGAATGGGTGTTCGGATTTCATGAAACTTATGTCGGGTTCCGAGAGGCGGGTCCCGCATTGACTTTTGTTGACTNTCGATTTGTTAATGGAATTCGATAAAATTGGTATGGTTGAACTCGTATCGGAATGGGTGTTCGGATTTCATGAAACTTATGTCGGGTTCCGAGAGGCGGGTCCCGTGTTGACTTTTATTGACGTTTTGGCATAAATTGTTAAGTCGACGTATTAATATCCGGAATTCTTTTCGTTGAATTTTAATGAAGTTATAGAATTAATTTGGATAGATTTGAACGGCCCGAAGGTCAATTCAAGCAAGAAGGCGATTTTGAAATATCGGCATAACTTCAACGAGGTAAGTGTCTTGTTTAACCTCGAGTGGGAGAAATTCCCCTTAGGCATTGAGTCTTATGTGTAACTTGGGTAATTGAAAACCATGTACGCGAGGTCACAAGTACGTACATGGTTTATATGTGCAAATTTTATTGAGTTAAAGTCTTGAACATATTGTGTAGTAAATTGGATAATTGTTGGCATATATTTAATCATCTACTTCTCGTGCCTAAACCCTTGTTGTGGACTCTGTTGTTATATGACAATGTGATGTGATTGTTATTTGATTATTTAGGAAATTTTCGTGAATTTGCTGCTTTGATAATTATTGAAATTTAATTTCATTTTGGATTTTTTCCTCTGCAAATAATTAATTAAATGAGCTTAAGAACAAGTATTTAAATAATTATTGAAAATTTGATCTTTTATGAAGACTTTGCCTTATATTAAGTAATTTCTATCTCTATTGATTGTTTTTGGGTGTTATACACATTGTGTGGAGCATTTGGCTATTTTCTGTGAAATTAATTGACTTGGTTGTAGCTTTGAAATTTGGTTGTGGCCATTGGGCAAATTGTGATATGAATTGATTTTTGTTATGTTGTTGTGATAATTTCTCGTGTAAATTTTTGTGTTGTGTGAGTTGTTATTTTGGGGAGATAAGGGTGGCATCTCACCGTTGATATTATGTGGTTATAAGGGTAGCATTTCACTGTTGTGTTTGTTGGCTATTGATATTGTCTGGGCGGAGCGATAAGGGTGGCTATTGATATTGTCTGGGTGGAGCGATAAGGGTGGCAATAGGAGTGATAAGGGTGGCTATTGTCAGGGACGATATGTGATGATGTGGGGTTATGGTATTGATAATTTTCATGTGATGTGATTTTTTTGTGTTTATTTTTATACCTTGTGCAACTTGTCTAGTTGTTGGTAAATTGATAATAATCTGATTTATGTTGAAATTGGGAGCCTGTGGCTATTTTCAGGTAGTTTATAAAATAAAATGTGGGCACGAGGTGCCATGAATTGTGATATGAGATGAGGTATTGGCACGTGAATTGTCCGTACAATTGTGATATAAAAATGTGGGCACTAGGTGCTGTGATGAAATGGTAATGATATTTAGCATGTGAATTGTCCGTTCAGTTGTGATATGAAATGAGGGCACGAGGTTACGGGCAAATATGATGATTTAATTATGGGCATGAGGTGCCGTAGAAATAGGAAAATGGGTTGAGACCCGTATTTACGAAAAATATAAAAATGGGCTGGAACCCGTATTTTTGATGATTTTGAAATGAGGTGTCATATGGTGACTTTTTAATTGAAAGAATTATATTTAAAATATTTATTTGGAAGGAGTTTTACTTAGAAAGTATTATATAAAAGAATTGTATAGTGATAGATATTTATTTGAGAAAATTGTATTTGAAAAGATTTATTGAAATAATTATATTTGAAAAATAATTATTTGAGAAAATTATATTTGAACGAGAGTTATCTGGAAGAACTATGTGAAATACATTTATTTGAAGGGCTTGATTTAATTGGGGGTAATTGTATTTTTTAATTGTTGAGTAATATTAATGGTATTCTTGTTGTCTGTTGTGCATATAACTGGTTGTTTTATCCTGCCCTTTTTATTATTTATTTCCTATTATTTTGTATATTATATTGCACGGGTTATTAGACTAGTGAGTGTCTTGACTGTACCTCGTCTCTACTCCATTGAGGTTAGTCTTGATACTTACTTGGCACCGTTGTAGTGTGCTCACTCAACACTTCTGCACATTTTTGTGCAGAGCCAGGTATTAAAGATAACGGACTTGAGCAGAGTTAAAGTGGGATTGTAAGGATTCAAAGTAGAGCTACTTGGTTATCGCAGTTCCTTGGAATCCTTTTATTTCAATGTACTGTCAACTTGTAATCAAACAGTATTGTATATTCGGTCCTCGTGATCATTCTATGTATTCAGTTAGAGTTCGTGACTCAGTACTACCAGTCTTGGGAGGTTGTATATTGTAATTATTTTCGCTGTTAGTTTTGGTTACTTATTTAATTCAAAAAAATGGCTTTACAAAATGCAATGGAAATCGGCTTACCTAGTCTTAGAGACTAGGTGCCATCACGAATCCTGTGGTGGGATTTTGGGTCGTGACAGTCACCTCTCCTTTCACTTCTCACAAGGTTTCGTCTAGGCCCATTACCTCTTCAATCTCCATTGTATGGTTGATACCGGTCTCTATTTGATCTTGGTTCACGATCAATGTCTTGTTTTGATCTGTCACTAGCTCTGACGAGATAAACGGACCCGGAAGGGCCCACTAAGATGATCATCTTCGACCCTGATTTTTGATTGGTACCGGTTATGGACGTCGGTCCAAGTTACCGCCAGATATTTTATTAGATTTTGCTTCAACTGCTGCGAAGCGAATGAGCTTCGAGTATTGAGTCCTTGGGTGAAGGCTTGGACAGCCCAATCATCCGTGACGACGGCAAGTCCATTCGTTCCATTTGAAACCGGGACACGAATTCCCTGAGCATCTCATTATATCTTTGCTTCACTTTGAAAAGGTCTGACTTTCTGGTCTCAACCTTGATGGCCCCGGCGTGTACTTTCACGAAGGCATCTGCAAGCATAGCAAACGAGTCAATAAACTTAGGGGATAAGTTGTGATACCATATCATATCTCTTTTTGACAAGGTCTCTCCGAATTGTTTCAGCAGGACGAACTCGATCTCATCATCTTCCAAGTCATTCCCCTTGATGACGCGCGTGTAGTTGGTCGCATGTTCATTTGGGTCAGTTGTTCCGTTGCACTTAGGAATTTCGGGCATGCGGAACTTCTTTGGGATCGGCTTAAAGGTTTTTGGACAAACTTCTTGGTATCCAGGACCTTCAATATCGATGGTGCTCCTGGGATTTGGTCGACCCTGAAATTGTAGGTTTCTACTTTTTTGTCATTGGCTTCGATCTTCTTTTCTCCTGATTCCACTCGTTTTATCAATTCCTCAAGCATTTTTATAATATCGGGGTTGGTCCCGGGTTCAGTTTCACTCGGCCTTTCTACAATTGGTTCATTTCTGCGAGCGTTTTCCCGGGTTGGTTCGGGCTCGACTCTGCTGGGGGTGCGGCTCTGGTTTTGCACTGGTCTATCACTGCTTGTTGAGCCTGCAACATTTCGAAGATTACTCGCAATTTGATCCGATCACCTTCACCATCGTGTGTATTTTGGGCTACCGATCGGACTCCTCCATGGATGTTGTTCTCAGGATCGGTAGGCAAGTTTACATTGATGGCCACATGTGAGTTAGCGTCGATCGGGTCAGCGGGTGAAACTCTGCTAGGGTCGACAGGGGCACCTCGTTACTGGGTGCCACATCGTTGTTCTCTCCATGGTGTCCAGACTTAACATCCACTTTGAAAGGGGCAGATTGGGAGTTCGACATTTTACGCCTTGACCTGAAATTAAAGACTTCAACGAACAAGTGAAAAATAAGCTGTGTTATGGAAATTCGTATCAAATTTCTACTATTATCCTTAACCGCACGGTGGGCGCCAAACTGTTTACCCTTGAAAATGGATAATAATTAAATTTATTTACGGTTTTAAGGATACGTGGGTTAATTCGATACAAACGATAAATTACGTAAGATTAAACAGATAAAGGGGTAAGAAATTATCAAACCACTTGAGGAGAGTGATACTGAACTTAACAGCCACCTCAATGAAATATACGCCCTCGATCCAGGACTCACAATGACCAAGCACTGATGAACAAGAACTAGAACTTTGAGTAACAGAAAATAATAATATATTTTCTTGATATGCATGTTACAATGTGTTTAATAAATAATCAGACCCCCCATTTATATAGTATGAGAGTTTTACCCTAAGTACAATTCTATGAAAGGTAAAAAATTTATTGTTTAACCGATCACTAATTCTGTGCCGATTCGTACCGAGATCCACGCCGTGATACTCGGCTGGTCACGGATATCATAGCCTTTTGTTGATCGTGCTCAGTTACCTGGTAGTGTTTTTCGAGGCCTTTGGGTTTCTAACCGAACTGGAGGTCGGATGCTTTTCCCGGACCCCGACTCGAGGGGCTCCTGGTCTCGACTCTGGTTCCCTACCGTCGCGTCTCTTGCTCTGTTTGCTTTATCGGAAGACGAGGCATCTCGTGGATTCGATTTTACCCGTATACAAAATAGTCCAAGAGCATAGGATCCTCGCAAAGATAAAGGATGCATCTAGAAAAGTAATTCAACCCAAGAGTAATTATGTATTATCCCTTTTATAGAACCCAACGTATGATTAAAAAGTAGGCTGGTAAATAAAGGAGAGTTCCAAAATGATATTACTATATCCCACCAACCAAATCAAAGTAAAATAAATAAGGGACATACCTCATATCAAGCTTGAATACCGTAAAACTGCATCAAGGTGACAGAATCTAATGGTGTGCCAATTTTGCATCAGCTACTGAAGTTTTGGTATCCGGACAGTTGAATGAGTGAAACTAATCTAAAGTTTGTGATAACAATAATGAATCGTGTTGATAACGTATTGTGAATTGAGTGCAAATAAAATAATATGAAGCAAGAAATTAGACAAGAAATGTGAGGGGATAATGTAATAATATTTCTCATTCAAGTGTGTACTATAATTCAAAAGGTAGAACATCTTTAATAGGATGAAAAATCATCCATGCGTTACAAATGTTAAGCCTAATATTAATTAGGTACATAATAAGTAAACCGTTCATTAAATAGAATGATGGGAAACATGTATATACAGCGGAAAGCAAATAGTCAGGATCAATTGCACGTAATATTGACAACACATAATCATAGATTTTAATATGTGATGACCCAAAATGTCATCTTTAAATTTAATAATTATTTTTGTGTTCTAAGATCTCGAAAAGCACTATTCATCATTCCTCGGCTTGTATGCGCAGTTCGTAAATTTTTTCCGAAAAGTGTTTATGTGAAAAATGGATTAAAATATAAAATAGAGTTTTAAAACTCAATTAAGTTGACTTTGGTCAACACTTTTAACAAACAGACTCGGATCAGTATTTTGACACTTCTGATAGGTCCGTATCGTGATTTGGGAGTTGGGCATATGCCCAGAATTTAATTTGAAGGTCCCTAACTCAAGTTATGACCATTCAACGGAAACTAGTAATTTAAAGGCTAAAAATTTTCAAAGTTTGACCACAGGTTTAACTTTTTAATATCGGGGTCGGAATCCAATTCTAGAAATTTGAATAGATCAGTTATGTCATTTATGACAAGTGTGCAAAATTTGAGGTCAATCGGACTTGATTTGATAGGTTTCAGCATCGAATGTAGAAGTTAAACATTCTTCAGTTTCTTAAGCTTGAATTGGGGTATAATTCGTGGTTTTAGCATTATTTGATGTGAATTGAGGTTTCGACTAAGTTCGTATGATGTCTTAGGATTTGTTAGTGTATTTGGTTGAGGTCTCGGGGGCCTTGGATAAATTTCGGATGGTTAACAGATCAAATTTGGACTTAGAACAAAGCTAGGAAATTGTTGCCTACTGATGCAACCGCACCTGCGAAAATTATCTCGCACGTGCGAGCTCGCAAAAGCGAAAGGGAAGGGGTTGGGCAGTGTGCGCAGGTGCAGAACTTTTGCCGCATCTGTGAAGCCGCAGAAGCGGCTTCTTGTCCGCAGAAGTGCCCCATCCCGTAGAAGCAGCCCCATTTCAGCAAAAGCGGAAACCGCAGATGCGGTCAAGCGTCCGCAGATGCGGAAAGGACTGGACAGAACCCATAAAATCGGAAGTTAGCCGTTTTTACTCATTTTTGAGTTTTGAGTTTCGGATTTAGGCGATTCCAAGGGGACTTTTTATGACTTTGAATTGGGTAAGTGTTCTATAACCAAAACTAATTATATTTCATAAGTCCATGTCTATATTCATTCTTTATTTCGGATTTACATGGAAGAAATTGGAATTTTTGTAAAGCTTTCCAAAAAAATAAAAAATTAAGATTTAAAGGTCCAATTGACATCGGAATTTGATAATTTTTGTATGATTGGACTCGTCTCGGAACGGGTCTACGAATTTCGTAAGTTTTTTCGAGATTCAAGACGTGGGCCCCACTGATAATGTTTGGGATGAATTTCGGATTTTAATCCGGAAAATTTGTAAATTCATATGGAATTAATTCCTACAATTTGTATTGAATATATTGAATTGTTTATAACTAGATTTGAGGATTTCGGACACTAATTCGCGAGGTAAGTGTCGTGGTTAACCTTGACTTGAGGGAATAGTACCCTTGAATTATTTGGTATGTAAAATTCACGTGAACGACGTATAGGCGAGGTGACAATTGTCTATACATCGTTAAATTAATTGTTTGCTTAATTGTTTAAATATATTAAATTATTTTAAGACACGAATTAATTGTTATAATAAGTGTTTCTCTCATATTTCTTATCAAATATTAATTTTTGAATCCCTGCAATAATTATAACATGCTTATTTGAATTATGTGTCTTAATTGCTACTTGACATTTAGCATATTAAATATTAAACTGCCTATGTTCTCCCTGATTTCCATAATTAATTGCTACTTGTCATTATTTGTTTCATAAATAAATTATGATTATTGTATTCCTTGATGTTTAATAGTTTCTCATTGAACGTGGTATTTATTGGAGTATTTTTATTACATTTAAGAGTTGTTTAAATATATTGGGGGATCGGGTTGCACGCCGCAACGAAAATAAAAATAAATATATTGGGGGATCGGGTTGCACGCAGCAACAGAAATGAAAATAAATACATTCCTCCAGATTTATTTAAAGTTTATATTGTTGAAGAGGGTTGCACGCTGCAACGGAAATTTATTGATGAATTATATTAGAGGAACATGTTGCACGCCGCAACAAAACTGATTGAAACGAATATATTGGAGGAACGAGTTGCACGCTGCAACTGAATTGATTGAAATGAATATATTGGAGGAACAGGTTGCACGCCGCAACAGAATTGAATATGAATATATTGTGGGATCGGGTTGCACGCCGCAACGGAAACTGATTGAAATAATAATTGGTTATGACTGCCAAGTTGGCTTCAATTAATGAAAAGAGATACCTATTTTATTTCTATTATTGTTGTTATTATTGTTATTACGTACAAGTTAATGTAAGTGACCTGCCTTAGCCTCGTCACTACTTCGTCGAGGTTAGGCTCCGCACTTACCAGTACATGGGGTCGGATGTACTGATACTACACTCTGCACTTCTTGTGCAGATTTGAGAGTTTGTCCCAATGGCGTTCTGTAGATTTGCCCGGATACAACTACCAATGGAGACTTGAGGTATATCTGCTCAGCGTTCGCAGTTCTGAAGTCCCCTTTTATCTTATCTCAACTGTGTATTAAATTTCAAACAACTTGAATTTTATTTCAGACTTTATTTTCGTATTTGTTTCTTTATATTAATTAATTTAAAATAGTGTTAAAATGGATAATTATGTTCTAACGTTGGTTTGCCTAGCAAGTAAAATATTATGCGCCATCACGGTCCCGAAGGTGGGAAATTCGGGTCGTGACAGTTGGTATCAGAGCACTAGGTTACATAGGTCTCACGAGTCACGAGCAAGCTTAGTAGAATTTAAAGGATCTGTATGGAGACGTCTGTACTTATCTCTTAGAGGCTATGAAGTTTAGGAACAATATCACTTCTTTCTTATCCCGTTATGTGATTTTATTTTATCATCGATGATTGAACCATTCTATTCTTATTTTCTCGCAGATGGAGAGAACACGTAATACATCTACCGACAAATAGGGACCAGATCCCCCGGTGGAAACTATGGCCAGGGGTAGAGGTCGAGATCGTGCTAGAGGTAGAGCTCAGTCTAGAGCTCGAGCAGCAGCACCTGTTGTAGAACCTCAGGTGGATCTTCACGAGGAGGTTCAAGTTCAGACTGTACCAGTTGGACCAGTCCAGGTCCCGGAAGGATTTATAGCTACTCAGTGCTTTAGGACTCTCTAGTCTGTTTGGTGAGTCTTATGGAGGGTGTGGCCCCCGTCTCACAGGCTGGGGGAGGAGAACAAACTCACACTACTCCCTCTGCGGAGCAAATGGCTCCCTAGCATCAGGCTCCAGCAGCCCCGCCAATTAGGGTAGTTCAGCCAGTTATTGCGGCACAAGCCGGTGATAGGCCCGCCATGTCTTCTGAGGCCTTATTGAGACTGAATAAGTTTACTAAGCTCTTTCCAGTTCACTTCAGTGGCACACCTTCTAAGGAATCACATGATTATCTTGACCGTTGCCATGAGGTGCTGCGGGACATGGGTATAGTTGAGACCAATGGGGTCGATTTTGCTATATTTCAGATGACAGGTTCTGCCAAGAGGTGGTAGAGAGATTATACATTAACCAAACCAGTTAGATCGCTTGCATTGACTTGGGAGCAGTTCTCACGGCTATTTCTAAAGAAGTTCCTCCCTATCACATTGAGAGAGGATTATCGCAGGCAATTTGAGCATCTATAGCAGGCCAGTATGACTAATACTCAGTATGGGTCCCGTTTTATGGATTTAGCCATGCTCTCCCTTCACTACCTATTGAGGTAGAGAGAGTGAGGAGGTTTATTGAGGGACTCACTCACCATATCAGGCTTCAGATGGCCAAGGAGACCGGAAGTGAGATTTCTATTCAGGCGGCTGCTAATGTCGCGAGGAGGATCGATATGGTTCTTACACATGAGAGAGGGTAGAGGTCTGATAAGAGGCCCCATCAGTTCTGTGGTGTGCCTCGTCTGGAGGGAGGGGTAATTTTGGTAGGGGTCATCCTCCCATACCGTTTCATTCCGCACTTCAGGCATCTCCCGATGCTTCAGGGAGTCACGGTCCTATTATTCCTAACTCTGGGCAGGCAACATTTAGTGCATATTCAGCTCCTATCAGTGCACCAACACTCCAAAGTCACTACAACCGTTATCCAGCCCTTTCGGGTCAACTTCAGCTTCATCAGCCATGACATCAGAATGGGTGTTATGAGTGTGGGAACATTGGTCACATAAGAAGGTATTTCCCTAGGTTGTCGAGTAATAGATCTAGGCAGGATGCTCATGCCATCATACCGGCACCGGTTGCTTCACCACCTGCTCAGCCAGCTAGAGGTAGGGGTCAGGCAGCTAGAGGTGGAGGTCAGTCCATTAGAGGTAGAGGTCAGGCTGTTAGAGGTAGAGGCCAGCCTGTTAGAGGCCGTCCCATAGATGCAATTCAGAGTGGTGGGCCCCAGCCCCGATTTTATGCTTTCCAGTTAGGCCTGAGGTCGAGTCATCTGATGCTGTGAGCACAGGTATTATTCCAGTTTGCCATAGAGATGCTTCAGTTCTATTTGATCCAGGATCTACTTATTCTTATGTGTCCTCCTATTTTGCTTCATATTTGGTTGTGCCTCATGATTCTCTGAGTGCTTTTATGTGTGTATCTACACCGGTGGGAAACTCTGTTGTAGTAGACCATGTCTATCGTTCGTGTGTGGTTACTATTGGTAGTTTTGAGACTAGTGTGGATCTTCTACTTCTTGATATGATAGATTTTGATGTCATTTTGGGTATGGATTAGCTGTCACCTTATAATGTTATATTGGATTGTCATTCCAAGACGGTGACCCTAGCCATGCCGGGGTTACCTCGATTAGAGTGTAAAGGAACTCCTGGTCATTCTACCAGTAGGGTTATTTCTTATATGAAGGTTCGACGTATGGTTGAGAAGGGGTGTCTAGCTTATTTGGCTTATAATCGCGATCCCAGCGCTGAAGTTCCTTCTATGGATTCAGTTCCAGTTGTTCGTAAATTTCCAAAAGTATTTCCTACAGATTTACCAGGGATGCCACCCGACAGACATATAGACTTCTGTATTGATTTGGCTCCGGGCACTCAGCTTATTTCTATTCCACCATACCGTATGGCCCCGCCGGAGTTGAAAGAGTTGAAGAAGCAGTTACAAGACTTGCTTGATCATGGATTCATTAGACCTAGCGTCTCACCTTGGGGTGCACCAATATTATTTGTAAAGAAGAAGGATGGTTTAATGCGGATGTGTATAGATTATCGGCAGTTGAACAAGGCTACTATTAAGAACAAGTATCCACTTCCAAGAATTGATGACTTATTTGATCAGCTTCAGGGTGCCAAGGTGTTTCAAAGATCGACTTGAGGTCTGGTTACCATCAGTTGAAGATTAGGGCATATGATGTCCCTAGGACAGTTTTTCGGACTCGGTATGGGCATTACGAATTTCTAGTGATGTCATTTGGGTTGACAAATTCCCCAGCAGCATTTATGGATTTGATGAATCAGGTGTTCAATCCCTCTCTAGATTCTTTTGTGGTTGTATTCATTAATGATATTTTGATTTAATCCAGCAGGCGAGAGGAGCATGAGCAGCATCTTCGAAGTGTGCTTCAGACTTTGAAGAATAATCAATTATATGCTAAATTTTCTAAATGCGAGTTTTGGTTAAACTCAATTAGCTTTTTGGAGCATGTTGTGTCGGCGGAAGGTATAAAAGTGGATCCTAAGAAGATTGAGGTTGTTCAGAATTGGCCTAGACCTACTTCAGTTATAGGGATCCAGAGTTTTCTGGGTTTGGCAGGTTATTATCGTCAGGTGTTTTCATCT
This sequence comes from Nicotiana otophora, assembly GCA_000715115.1. NCBI lineage: Eukaryota > Viridiplantae > Streptophyta > Magnoliopsida > Solanales > Solanaceae > Nicotiana > Nicotiana otophora. Next base: position 90,864 of record AWOL01S0006000.1, read on the forward strand.
ATAGCAAGCCTATTGACCAGACTGACCCAGAAAGGTGTTCTATTCAGATGGTCAGACGAATGTGAGTTGAGCTTTTAGAAGCTCAAGACTGCTTTGACTATGGCGCCAGTGTTGGTATTACCCACAGGTTCAGGATCTTATACGGTATATTGTGATGCATCTCACATTGGGCTTGGTGCAATATTGATGCAAGATGGCAGGGTGATTGCATATGCGTCGCGGCAATTGAAAGTTCACGAGAAAACTTATCTTGTTCATGACTTAGAATTGGCAGCAATTGTTCATACGCTTAAGATTTGGAGGCATTACCTTTACGGTGTCTCGTGTGAGGTATTTACTGATCATCGTACCTTACAATATATATTCTAACAAAAGGATCTCAATTTGAGGCAGAGAAGATAGTTGGAGTTGTTGAACGACTATGATATCACTATTTTGTATCACCCCGGAAAGGCCAATGTGGTGGCCGATGCTTTGAGTAGAAAGGTTGTGAGTATGGGCAGTCTTGCATATATTTCGGTTAGTGAGAGGCCGTTAGCTGCAGATGTTTAGACTTTGGCTAATCAGTTCATGAGGTTAGATAATCAGAACCCAGTCGGATTCTAGCTTGCACAGTCACTCGGTCTTCTTTATATGAGCGCATCATAGAGCACCAGTATGATGATCCTCATTTACTTGTCCTTAAGGACACGGTGTGGCACGGTGATGCCAAATAGGTTGTTGTGGGGGAAGATGGAGTTCTGCGAATGCAGGGTCGTATTTGTGTGCCTAATGTGGATGGGTTCGTCAATTAATTCTGAAAGAGGCCCACAGTTCCAGGTATTCTAGTCATCCAGGTGCCACCAAAATGTATCAAGATTTGCGGCAACATTATTGGTGAAGGATAATGAAGAAGGATATAGTTGCATATGTGGCTCGGTGTCTGAATTGTCAGCAAGTTAAGTACGAGCATCAGAGACCTGGTGGTTTGCTTCAGAAAATAGAAATTCCCGAGTGGAAGTGCAAGCGTATCAGTATGGATTTTGTTGTTGGGCTCCCATGGATTCAGATAAAATTGGACGCAGTTTGGGTCATTGTTGACAGGTTGACCAAGTCGGCACATTTCATTCCAGTGGCAGTTACCTATTCTTCAAAGCGGTTAGCTGAAATTTACATTCGTGAGATTGTCCGCCTTCACGGTGTGCCAGTGTCTATCATTTCTGATCGAGGTACGTAGTTCACTTCGCACTTCTGGAGAGTTGTACAACGTGATTTAGGCACGCGGGTTGAGTTAAGTACAACATTTCATCCATAGACAGAGGGACAGTCAGAACACACTATTCAGATATTGGAAGATATGCTCCGCGCTTGTGTTATAAACTTTGGAGGTTCTTGGGATCAATTCTTGCCACTTGCGGAGTTTGCCTATAATAATAGCTACCAGTCAAGCATTCATATGGATCCATATGAGGCATTATACAAAAGACGGTGTCGTTCGCCAGTTGGCTGGTTTGAACCTGGAAAGGCTCGATTGTTGGGTACCGCTTTGGTACAGGATGCCTTGGATAAGGTCAAAATTATTCAGGATCAACTTTGCACAACTCAGCCTAGGCAAAAGAGTTATGCCAACCGTAAAGTTCATGATATTGCATTCATGGTTGGAGAAAGAGTATTGCTCCGGGTTTTACCTATGAAAGGTGTAATGAGATTCGGAAAGAAGGGCAAGTTGAGCCTAGGTATATTGGACCCTTTGAAATTCTTGAAAGGTGGGTGAAGTAGCCTACAAGCTTGCACTACCACCTAGTTTATCAGCAGTTCATCCGGTGTTCCATGTGTCTATGCTCCAAAAATATCATGGTGATTTGTCCCATGTAGTAGATTTCAGCTTAGTCCAATTGGACAAAGATTTGACTTATGAAGAGGAGCCAATAGCTATTCTAGCCCGGCAGGTCCGACAGTTGAGGTCTAACAGTTATCATTCAGTTCGGATGCAATGGAGAGGTCAATCGATTGAGACAGCTACCTGGGAGTCTGAGTCAGACATGCGGAGTAAATATCCATACCTTTTTACCCGCTCAGGTACTTTTCTAATTTCGTTCGAGGACGAACGTTTGTTTTAGAGGTGGAGAATGTGATGACCCAAGATGTCATCTTTAAATTTAATAATTATTTCTGTATTCTAAGACATCTAAAAGCATTAGTCATCATTCCTCAGCGTGCGTGCGCAGTCCGTAAATTTTTTTCGGAAAGTTTTTATATGAAAAATGGATAAAAATATGAAATAGAGCTTTAAAACTCAATTAAGTTGACTTTGGTCAACACTTTTAACAAACGGACCCGGATCAGTATTTTGACACTTCTGGTAGGTTCGTAACGTGATTTGGGACTTGGGCATATGCCCGAAATTTAATTTGGAGGTCCCTAGCTCAAGTTATGACCATTCAACGGAAACTAGTAATTTAGAGGCTAAAGATTTCTAAAGTTTGACCACAGGTTTGACTTTTTGATATCGGGATCGGAATCCAATTCTGAAAATTTGAATAGATCCGTTATGTCATTTATGACTAGTGTGTAAAATTTGAGGTCAATCGGACTTGATTTGATAGGTTTCGGCATCGAATGTACAAGTTGAAAATTCATAAGTTTCTTAAGCTTGAATTGGGGTATGATTCGTGGTTTTAGCGCTGTTTGATGTGTATTGAGGCTTTGACTAAGTTCGTATGATGTCTTAGGACTTGTTAGTGTATTTGGTTGAGGTCTCGGGGGCCTCGGATAAGTTTCGGATGGTTAACGGATCAAATTTGGACTTGGAACAAAGCTGGGAAATTGCTGCCTACTGATGCAACCGCACATGCGAAAATTATCTCGCAGGTGCGAGCTCGCAGAAGCGAAAGGGAAGGGGTTGGGCAGTGTGCGCAAGTGCGGAACGTTTGCCGCATCTGCGAAGCCGCAGAAGCGGCTTCTTGTCCGCAGAAGCGCCCCATCCCACAGAAGCGGACCCATTTCCGCAAAAGAGGAAACCGCATATGCGGTCAAGCGTCCGCAGATGCGGAAAGGCCTGGACAAAACCCATAAAATCGGAAGTTAGCCATTTTTAATCATTTTTGAGTTTTGAGTCTCGGATTTAGGCGATTCCAAGGGGATTTTTCACGACTTTGAAATGGGTAATTGTTCGACAACCAAAAGTGATTATATTTCATAAATCTATGTCTATATTCATTCTTTGTTTTGGATTGAGATGGAAGAAATTGGAATTTTTGTAAAACTTTTCAAAAAAATAAAAAATTAAGATTTAAAGGCCCATTTGACATCGGAATTTGATAATTTTGTATGGTGGGACTCGTCTCGGAACGGGTCTTCGGATTTCGTAAGTATTTTCAAGATTTGAGATGTGGGCCCTACTAATGATTTTTGGGATGAATTTCGGATTTTAATCCAACAAATTTGTAAATTCATATGAAATTAATTCCTACGACTTGTATTAAATATATTGAATTGTTTATGACTAGATTTGAGAATTTCGGACACTAATTCGTGAGGAAAGAGTGCATTAGAAACTTGAATTTGGCTGCGAAGCGAAGTAAGTGTCGTGATTAACCTTGACTTGAGGGAATAGTACCCTTGAATTATTTGTTATGTGAAATTTACGTGAACAACGTATAGGCGAGGTGACGAGTGTCTATACATCGTTAAATTAATTGTTTGCTTAATTGTTTAAACATCTTAAATTGTTTTAAGACACGAATTAATTGTTATAATAATTGTTTCTCTCATATTCCTTGTCAAATATTAATTATTGAATCTCTGCAATAATTGTAACATGCTTATTTGAATTATGTGTCTTAATTGCTACTTGACATTTAGCATATTAAATATTAAACAGCCTATGTTCTCCCTGATTTCCATAATTAATTACTACTTGTCATTATTTGTTTTATAAATAAATTATGATTATTGTATGCCTTGATGCTTAATAGTTTCTCATTGAACGTGGTATTTATTGGAGTATTTTTATTACATTTAAGAGTTGTTTAAATATATTGGAGGATCGGGTTGCACGCCGCAACAGAAATGAAAATAAATATATTGGGGGATCGGGTTGCACGCAACAACAGATTTATTTAAAGTTTATATTGTTGGAGTGGGTTGCACGTAGCAACGAAAATTTATTGAGGAATTATATTGGAGGAACGGGTTGCACGCCGCAATAGAATTGATTGAAATGAATATATTGGAGGAATGGGTTGCACGCCGCAACAAAATTGATTGAAATGAATATATTGGAGGAACGGATTGCATGCCGCAACAGAATTGAATATGAATATATTGTGGAATCGGGTTGCACGCCGCAACGGAAACTGATTGAAATAATAATTAGTTATGACTGCCGAGTTGGCTTCAATTAATGAAAAGAGATACCTGTTTTATTTTTATTATTGTTGTTATTATTGTCATTGCGTACAAGTTAATGTAAGTGACCTGCCTTAGCCTCGTCACTACTTCGTCGAGGTTAGGCTCGGCACTTACAAGTACATGGGGTCGGTTGTCCTAATACTACACTATACACTTCTTATGCAGATTTCGGAGTTGGTCCCAACATCGTTCTGTAGATTTGCCCGAATACAGCTACCAGTGGAGACTTGAGGTATAACTGCTCAACGTTTGTAGTTTTGAAGTCCCCTTCTATCTTATCTTAGCCGTGTATTAAATTTCAAATAGCTTGAATTTTATTGAGACCTTTATTTGTATTACTCTAGAAGCTCGTGCACTTGTGACTCCAGTTGTGGGATGGTATTTAGATATCGTGATTATTATATATTATTTATTTTATTTCAGACTTTATTTCCGCATTTGTTTCTTTGTTATTAATTAATTTAAAATAGTGTTAAAATGGCTAATTATGTAATAACGTTGGCTTGCCTAGCAAGTGAAATGTTAGGGGCTATCACGGTCCCGAAGGTAAAAAATTCGGGTCGTGACATAATCAAACATAAAATCGATATTTATCTCTTGAAGGGTGACCACAATTGAGAAAAGAACCTTCAACTAAAAGCGAAACCGTCAACGAGATCATCCTCCAGTTCCACAGTCTTCTGCTGTGTGACCCAATAATATCCGAAATTAGCGAAATTCGTGTGGGTGAATTTATCCTAGGAAAACCGTGTAGTAAAAACCATTTCCTCTTTATGGAATAAGACCCCTTTTATATAGCCACAGGTTTTAGGGTTTAAAATCTTTTCCTAAACCTGTTGGGTCTTCCTTTTCCCCTAAGAAATATAATTCCATTTAATTCCTAATTATTCAGGCAAAATAGGGACCGTAGTATTTAATTAACGAGGCTTCCTATTTATGGACTTAATTCGAAATATTCGAATTAATACTATCATAATTATTCCACTAAAAATTCGTAACTGCACTACACAGTTCAATTTCGAAATTCTTCCATCAAACCTTATTTAACTCCCCATGTTAAGATTCAAATACTAATCAAATAAATTAAATTACTAACAATTTAATTCATTGATTATTTCCTTTAGACCTTCGCTTAACTTATTTCATGTGACGGATACAATATCCATCTGCAGGGTTTACACATGAAAACTTATAAGCTTTCATAAAGGTGTATCATCAATCTCTAGACCGAGACATGGATTCCATCAACTAACTATTACTTCGGCAATATATATCATTATTGCCCAATTTACAAGGCATATTGACCCACAAAAGAATCTCGTCTTTTAATAAATTAAAATAATAAATAATATACACAACTAATAGCAATTATATCAAGATTAAGAGTATAAGTACGTTTAATGGCTAGAAAAGTTATTTTATTAAGTCGGTATAAAAATACTTTTCTCTACTTGGTCCGTTCAATACATCAAAAATGTACTAGCACAAGAAGTCAGAATTAAATTATTCCCATAATCAAGATAAATTATATTTAATCTTGTACTACAATCATTCCTGATAGTTTGTCCAATTCCATCATTAGATTGTGAACATAATCTTTATACTTATAAGAATCAGTGATTTAATCTTCCGTGTATAAGTTAAACTCTATACACTAAATCATCTACTATATAAGTAAAGGACACATACAGACATATGATCTATTTAAAACGTTATTACAATTGAATAAATAATTATTCCATAATAAATACTATATCTAAACTAAATCCATGATTAATAGTATATATCTCAACATTCTCCCACTTAGACTTTTAACCATAATAATTAAGTATTAGAATATACTATATCTAAATGCATGGTTAATAGTATATGTCCTAAAAATCTCCCACTTAGACTCATAACCATGCATCTATCACTTTCACATCTATCCTGTTGCACAACTATTAAAAGTCTCTGCCAATAAGCTTTTGCTAAAAAGAACTTGCCAAGTTATTTTCAAATGCAATATTTGTCTAGTAGTGCTTTGTCGTAACTAACTAGTTTGGTATTAAGCTCTTTAGGGATCTTGTTATGAAACTCTCCCAAGAGCACATACCAAACTATGATTTCCTTACTATTCTCCCACTACGACGAAGTACTACTAATATTATCTTCATTACCTTACGGTATTGAAATATTAACAACTTCTTCATATAGTATTCTCTGCTCAACATCACTCCCATGACTTGGAGGTAGTAAATTATTTTTGTCTATTAATGTTTCTCCCACTACTTAAATACAATGGAACGTCAATTCCGATATATAGAGTTGTATGTTCTTGAGCGTTTGAATTTTCAGATGATTCATTTGTTATTTCTTTGTTTAGTTCCTGTAAATCTAGTTTACTTCTAGGAACATAGTTTATTAAATAATCCTATTATAGAGAACTGGTATTTGTGCTAACAATTACCTTCTTTTCTTTATGAAAATAAAAAATAAACTTCCTTTCGTTCCCTTGGATATCCAATAAACACGCAAGCATTCATCCTTGATTTAATCTTATCTATTTTCCCTTTCAGTGTATATATATATATATATATATATATATATATATATATATATATATATATATATATATATATATATATATATATATATTGGATAATTCCATATCCGAACTTACCGCAGACCGGACTTACGTTAAGTCCATAGTTCTATGGGGTCCAAGATACTAACTTAGAAAGAACTAAAATCAAAATGTAATTGCAGTTACTAAGGCATATCCATAACGAAAAAAGAAATAAATCAGAATAACTCACCATTAATCTAAACATCTCCATAAGAGTCATATTTCTTCTCTCTACTACACCACTCTATTATGGAGTATCTGGTATAGACAATTGATATATAATCTTCTATTTTGATAAGTAACTAATGAACTTTGTAGAGAAGTGCTAGCCACCTACGATCAGATCGTAGTAATTTAATATATTTTCATGGTGCTTCTCCGTATCAAGCTTTAAAATCCTAAAATGATTTAATGTATTCATACTTACGGTGCATCAAATAAATATATTCATAGTCCGAGTAATCATTTATGAATGTCATAAAAATACTCAAAACCATCGTTTGCCTATATATTCATTAGACAGTATAATAAAAAATGGATTAGTTCTAACTTATCACTAGCTCTCTTTCATTTGGAGCATAAATATCTTTTAGTCATATTTCCTTCTAAACATGATCCACAAGTTGGTAGTGCCTCTACTTTAAATGAACCTTAAGGTTCATTATTGACCAACTGAAATCCTATCCAAATAGTTATGACTTAGACGCAAGTGCACAGATAAGTTTCACTCAATTTTGAAGAATATTGTCTCTTATAAGGTAGACTAATATTGTTCAGTTCAAGAGAGACATTAACAATAAAAAGGTCATGCATCAATGTACCACAAGAGATAAAATATTTATCAAGATCAATAACACAAGAGTTATTCTAAAATAAACTAGATATCCATCTCTTATTTTGCTCAAACACCGAAATTAAATTCCTTATAGCAAATGGTACATATATGGCATCCTTTAAATTAATGTCTTATCACGACCAAAGGAAAATTTTGACAACTGATATGACAAACTACATGAAGTCATTGTGTAGTTGAGATATACAACATTAAATAGATCATAATAAGCCAATTAACACTGAATAATAAAATTCAGACTGCATTCAATATATATACATACATGCATCTCGAATAGCAAATTTCGATTGGAAAAGAGTCATTCATGCAAAGTATATTATATAATACAAGATTATACAATCCAAAAAGAAACAGAACCAACTCAGATGGAGAGCAAACTATTATTTTTAGTCAATTGTATATATCCATTTAATATGAAAATTTCAAACGCACTACACACATATGTTCATGCACCTTGAATAGCAAATTTCGATGGAAAAAGAACTACTCATGCAACATATACATGTAATGCTAGATTATTCATTCCAATAAATTAAAACAGACCCAACTCAGATGGAGAGTATACCGTTAATTTAAGTCAAGTGAACATCATAATTAATAGCTCTAGTTCCGTCGATCCAACATGTATACTCATATGGAGAGTAAGTACATGATATCAATAACTAGTATTTCACCTAATGAGCTTGCAATAGATTTATCTGATATGGAGGAAGACCTAAAGTCAATGCATAAATTTATACTCACTTGAAATTAATAATGGGAGACCATAGAAACATATTCCTATCACCACTTAATCATGGTTGCATTATAATTACAAAATTGATTCAACAATATGTAAACTCAGATGGAGAGTCAATACAGGTTATCAATGACTAGTAAATATACTCTGTGAGTTCATAATAAATTTATCCTATATGGAGGAAGACCTAAAGTCGACGCATAAATTTATTATCTCACTATAAATAGATATTGGTGACCATAGAGGTTAATTTCTATCACCTATTAATCACAACCACGAAGTTTTCTCTGAGGATTAAGTTCCACAATTCACAAAATGACCGTTTAAAATTTTTTAGGAATTTAAAATATGACATACATTCCAACCATATATCAATTCATATTAAATAAATATGTGTCATCATGTTCCAGATTTAACAATAATAAAACTCACATAAAAGGAATGACTTTTCATATTCAAATCAAATTTTTTAATCCCGCAAACACCCAAAAAACTTCCATCTAAACGAACCTACCGAAATATGACGTAATTCGCTACAACGAATTGAGTATTTCTTATCAGGTCGTTTCAGATGGACCCACCAAATTTTAGGCCATTTGGAGATCATGAAATTTATGATGACCAAAACTAGACCAAATTCGGATTAGTTGCTTCATGCGAATTTAGAGATTAAATCAATGCGATTTGTATTCTTTCTATATACCATATCAAGCTAAATCATCATGTGTAATCATGTTCCAGATTCAACACAAATAAAACTATATAAAGAATAGTTTTTCATATTTAAAACACATTTAATCCGATAAATTGCTTAAACCCCTATCTAAACGACCTCGAAACGCTAAAAAATAAAGTGATTCACTGCATAGCAGTGAGTGTTTCTCACCAAGTCATTTTCGATTGACCTACCAAATTTCAGGTCAATTGGAGTTCATCAAAATCATGACTTCCAAATCTATGACCAAATTCGGAGAATAGCCGTTTTAGGCATTTTTATGGATTAAAATGAATATGATCATCATTTCTATTATTCTTATAATTATTTCATGAGCATAAGACATAGATTATGTCCTTCCTTTTTCGTAAGGTACATAAAAATCGCTCCTTACATTAAATTGTCCTCTCGTTTTATACACATGAGAATCCAAGATATTACTTTTTATCATATTTGGCGAAAATCTCAATGTCGTTTCTCATAAATTAGTTTTACGTCACTAGTATCAATAGGTAAACCTCTTTGGGATAGATGAAAACTCCACCACTAGACAATCTTCCACATAGTACATTGAGTATATTTGTTCATGGCTCAAATAAATAGACCACTTTTGTGGATCCTATTTATTAACTATAATTCCAATCCATATGTTGATATAATTGTACATGTATAAAGCCATTAAGAATTGTCAATGATTTCAAATAAATAAATCACTTTGGTTGTCACTACTTATTAAACATAAATTCTTAATCCATGTATCATATCATCTCACATGTATAAAGTATTAAAGATTTTCAGTAATTTCAAATAAATAAACCATTTTAATGGTAACCATTTATTAATCACAAAATTCTTAATTTACACTATTACATACATATGAGAAAAATAAAATGCCCATGTAATCTTAACCCTATCATTGTGAGTTAAAGCTCTAAAAGGAATCGTACACATAGCAATTTTCGTTTCCTAGTTGGTCACGGCGTAATAATTCTTAAAAGATAACAAGGAAGAAACATTGTAGAGTAAACCAAGTCACAAAAGGAAACTCCTTTGAAAAACAAACAATTAATCTTTCACGTAAACCCCACCTTTTCCTCCTCCTCGTTTGAAAAAAAAAAACAACACTTTGAAAGAAATATGGACTAAACCTTTTCTAAGGTTTCCAACCCTACTGCCGCCACAGTATCCCTGCTATGCTCTTCAAAATTGTTGTTTATTCTCTACTTTGATTTTTAGCCAATCTAAAGAGAAAAAACAACAAAATATCACATTGAAGACCAACGATTAGCGCCGCTCATTCTCAAAATCTAGAAAATACAGCAATTTCGTTCCTTTCCTTTACAACAACAACAACAACAACCCAGTATAATCCCACTAGTGGGGTCTGGGGAGGGTAGTGTGTACGCAGACCTTACCCCTACCCTGGGGTAGAGAGGCTGTTTCCAAA
>AWOL01S0006000.1:111726-188014 GCA_000715115.1 Nicotiana otophora
AAGACTCTAGGGTCAAAGGATCCTAGGTAAACTGAAGAATATCTATGTTGATAATCGATCTGAGAACTGTGAAACATACGGATAAAACAAACATAATAATAGTCGGAACCTATAAAAAATGAAAGAAAAATTGGCAGAAAATCAGATTTGACTCCAAGCAATGAATAGCTGTACGTTTTACGACATAGTGAAAAGCATGCCTTTCTTTGACTTGCAGAAAGAAATACTTATCAACTGTAAAGGAAAATACGAATTAATTCTTACCTGAATTTCCCGATTTAGAACAGCTTCGAAGTTTATTTAAAAGATTGATGCCATGAGCATATATTATACTTAGATTTATACCAAGTGTAAAATGTGAGAAAGATGGAAGAAAGCTTTCACAGAGCTGATTTCTTTGATTTATAGGAATACCTTCTTCTGTTTTTTTTTTCTTTTTATTGATTAGATCTGAGCCATTATTTAGTCTTTGCTGATTCAGAGGTCTTCTTTGTTTATAGTTTTTGAGTTTTCTATTCACTTTACTACTATGCTGTCCAGTTTGTCAGATGAGCAACTCAGACGACTTGCCTATTTCTTCAATATCAATTACTCCTATATAGAATCGGGCAATTGATTCGCCGGTTGATTCTTTTGGACACAAGAAACCGAAATAGGTGAAAAAAAAAATTATAACTTTTTTATATATAACGTCCTTTTAAAGAGCATTATGCTTTAACGTTAATTTTATCCGTTAAGGTATAGTACGGTAAATAACCGCACTATACCTAATGTTTGTTTTAATGCATAGCGCTCTAAATAAAAGCGATATATCGGTTTGCATTTTTAGTAACACGTGCTATATGCCCCCCTCTCTCTCCATTGATGGCACTAATTTTCTTTTTCTTTTTTCTTTTCTGATTTTTTTAATTTATTTTCTCCACTATGGCTATCCAAATCTATTTTTTTAATTCATTTTTACCATGTCACCACCTATAAGGAAATAATATTCCTTTTATTTCAAGTTGTATTGGAGATTTATTTCTTTTTAGTTTTCAAAACCTTTTTATACGAATTATCCCTCGAAAAAATCTCCTCATAGTTGGGGACATGGTAAAAATAAATTAAAAAAAATAGATTTGGGTAGCCATAGTAGAAAAAAATGAATTAAAAAAACCAAAAAAGAAAAAAGAAAAAGAAAATTAGTGCCATCAATAAAGAGAGAGGGGGCACATAGCAGGTGCTACTGAAAATGCAAACAGATATAGCGCTTTTGTTTAGAGCGCTATGCATTAAAATAAACATTGGGGATAGTGCAATTATTTACCGCGCTATACCTTAACGGACAAAACTAACGTTAAAGCATAACACTCTTTAAAAGGACGTTATATATAGAAAGGTTATCAATTGTTTTTCACTTATTTCGGTCTCTTGTGTCCAAAAGAATCGTACTTTGGTTCTGGACTCTTGAGCTTTGTGCTTCTATCTAAACCTTAATTTTACTAATAAATTTAGATGAGAAATATAGCCCTCTCCTCTCTCCATTATTCCACATGTTTCAAGTCTTTTATTCCCTCTGAAGCTACTCCCTCCATCTTATACCACGTGTCGTATTTTGTTTTTACACGCCCTTTAAAAAATATTAGTTAAGAAAAAAATTAGACTATGCTACTCTTATTTAAGATATAATCTCTATTTATTGAATATTTATTTTATTTATGTGTTATTTCTACCTTCAGAAGCAATTATTATTAAGGGTAAAAACGAAAAAAAATAAAATTGTCTTGAACTTTTAAAATGACAAATAATTCAAGACAACTATTTTTAGTAAAATAGGAGAAATTGGAAGCAAGGTTTCCAGCTGCCGGCCAGTTCATTTATTTAATGTAGACTTTATTATGATTAATCGACTCCGCTCAATTATTGCGTTAAAGTTATTTCATTAAATCAAGTCTTTTTTTCATTAGTCAGCTCAACTATTGGCACGAGCTTGATATGTTAACGAAGAGATGAACTTGAGGTGGCTCCTCTCATTTGTTGTATATAGGCTTTTGATCCGAAGTTGATAGTTAAACTAGTTAATTTATTGTGATCCCATAAAAATAGCAGTGAATAGCTGAGATATAAGAGATTTCCCCATATTTTAATGTATATGCGCAAATATATATTCTCCGGTTAGTCCAACATTCGCCATATAATTCGCAATTTTCTTCGTCTGAATCCTAAAAGTAAAAAGGATTATTGTTTTCTAGTAATTGTCCATGCACTATACTAATTTCTAAAATAAAACTGTAACAATTGGAAACTTCATGTAACCAAACAATAAATAATTGAGTAATTATTTCTTGTTTTGTTACACCTTCCTTAATTTGTGTTTACTTTTAAATTGATCTCTTTTCCCTGTCAAAACTTTTACAAACTAAAAATTATAAAAGCATTAAAAAAGAAGTTGCTATTTTTAATTATCATGTCAAAAGTGTGTTTATGTTCAAATTGTTGCTATTCAAAAGAGGACAGTTAAGTGTATGACTATCTCATTTGAAAAAGTTTAAACTGTTAGAGAGAGTATATTTTTATTTACATAATTATTTCTTTAACATGCTCACTCACACACATGCTTCATTAATATTGTTTTCATTGGCCAAACACATAGAAATTCATTTAATAGTGGCGGTGAGACTCATCGAACTCATGACTTTTTCATGCCCTAATACCATATTGAAGTGTATGATCAACTTATCTAAAAGTTTAATCTATTAGAGAAAGCACACTTTTATTTATCTAATTATTTTTTCAACAACTTGAAAATAAGAGAAAAGAATATTGTATTGATATTCACTTGTCTCTATAACAATTAACTAGTATTTATGATACATTGAAGCTAGTAAAACTAGAAAATAAATTTACAACTATACAATCTCTTAACTAAGAAAACAAAATAAAAATCGAATAATATAAAAGATCACTATAGAGATACAAGGGGAGGGAAAGGAAAATGAAGGAAAAGATTACAACGTGAGAAATCAAACGTTTACCAACAAGATAAAAGTTAAGATAACAATCAATTGAACTATTAAATTATCATTTTCGTATAGATCTCAATGATCAGACACATTTAGATCTAGTATGCGGTTGTAGAAACTAAATGCACTAAGTGAGTTAAAGTACGAATCAAGATTTAGGCCTCTATTAATTGAAAGCCTATGAGATCTACGTTGTTCATGAAACAATTTAGTAGGAATTTTTTATCGGTGTACTGAATTAGTAGCGAAATCAGAAATTTCCATAAGCGTGTTCAAATTTGAAAGAAGTAAAAAAAAAAATCTCCGACAAAGAGTGTTCAATATATGTTATATACCTCTAAAATCTAATATTTTACCTATATATAATGTAATGTTTTGACGAAGGGTGGTCAATTGACCACCCTTACAAGACTGTAACTTCTCCCATGTATTGAATTGTCATGACCCAAAATCTCACCTTAAGGGTCATGATGGTACTTAGTCCCTAGTATTAGGTAACTCTAACACGTGTTAAGAATTAACAGAATTAACCAATATAACTGCAAAACGATAACTGATAATTGAAATAGCATAGTTGAACCGAACATTAGTCATACAACACCAACTGATAGTACAGAGTCATAAGCTCTACTGAGTGCAGTACAAATTTCTAAATACAATATTGTTCTGGAATGAAACTAAACAGTAGTAATGAATGACAACACGATGTGACTCTGAGGCCTGCAAACACAATGGCAGGTATACCTTGAAGTCTCTACAGCAAATCATAAGCACCTAACTAATGTCTGGCACACTTAGGTAGCTGGATCTGCATAAAAAAGTACAGAAACATAGTATAAATATACCATATCGGTACCTAGTAAGTATCAAGACTAACCTCGGTAAAGTAGTGATGAGATTCAAGTTAAGATACCTACTAGTTAAATAACCTGTACCGAATATTAATATAAACCTAACAACGAAAAAAAAAGTAAATAAATGACAACGAAGGGTAATCATGATGATAAACAGTAGAATAATCAAGACACAGATAATAAACAAGTTAAAGCAATTACGGGAATATAATGACAGTTATATTCATCAACCGTTCCACCACAGGAATTACAACAAGAATCACCCCGAGATACCATACCTCGACTAACACAAATCATGAGTCCTAAATCACGAATCATATCCACATAGTATCACGTGCCCACTTTTATCTATTATAACCGCACAAACAACTCACGTGTTGCACGGATAACTTACGTACCGATAACATCAATATTTCGTATCTACATAGACAATTCACGTAACTCACGAGCCAATAATATCAATATATCATATCCGCATGGATAACTCAGGTGCCAAAAATAATAATATCTCATATTCGCACGGACAACTCACGTGCCACCAGTTTAATCTACATACAGAATGCAGATATACAAGAATACATGCACATGATCAATGAACATCAAGATTCACACTCCTGAACTGGTATAGGCGATCTATTACGGTGTATGCATGTGAAAGTGTACGATCACAACTCAAGTCAACAAGTAATATCAGAGGCACTGAATACCACATTGGAAATAACACAATAAATCACGCAATATGCATGACACACATAAGGAAGTCACACCACCACACTGATATCATAAATAATATGCCCCTAGGCCATCACATATCATCACTAACATAGCCCCACATTGTCTCGCTGCATGCACAATAATATAGTCAATGCCCACCTTGTTTCGCCACACGCGCACCAATAATTATCCCACCTTATCTTGCCACATACACAAACCCGATATATATAGATAGCCTACATTGTCTCGCCGCATGTGCAATATCAATAATCGCAATAGCACGTCAAACCTCGTGCAAACACCCCGACAATGCTCTCAATAATTTCACATATGCCAAAGTCACAATTAACACAACATATCAACTCGTACCACACATGCCCATATGCCACAATATTATCAAAACAACAGTACCAATATCACAACAACACACATAACACAACTTAAAAATAATGTATACAAGTCTCAACAACAACACAATGAAACGGAAATAACTCAACAATGAAAGATATTCCATAAACCAACAACTTCAATTAAAACATGTTAATATCTCTCAATAACTACAACTCCAATCAAATGTATAAGAACAATGAAAGATATAACATGTAATTACAATCTCAATTAAATGCATATAAGAGTAAACTCGACAATGAAAGATAATAATATATAATAACAACTTCAATTAAAGCATATAAGAAATCTAAGAATCTAAACTTGTCAATTTTTCATATAAGACCATGTACACACTTGCCACCTCATGTACACGTCTTTCACATAAATAAAATAGTGCAATTAAACTCAATCATACGAGGTAGTTTCTCCCACACAAAGTTAGGCAAGGTACTTACCTCAATTAGGATAAACCAACACTCAAACATGGCTTTTTCTTTAAAATTCACCCTTGCTCGGCTCAAATCTAACCAAAATTGACTTAATAACATCAAATAATGCAAGAGAAACCAATTCCAATAAAAATAGTTAAGATCATTACACAATTCTCCAAAAGTCAATAAATGTCAATCTTGGGCCCGCCTGGTCAAAAATTGAGTCCAAGGGTAGATCTCAACTACCCATAATCATACGAGTCCATATTTATGTTTTGTTTACAAATCCGAGTCCAATTCGACTCTCATATCTCAATTTTTTTATTTTTCAAAACATAGACAAAATTCCCCAAATATTCTCTTCAAATTTTATGGATTAGAGGTTAAATCTCATAAATAATCATGTAATATAATTAAAATTGATCAAAATCACTTACCCAATAATGTAACGCCCCGACCAATTATTTTACTAAATAAGAGTCCCCGTATGTGCTTTTACTATTTTAAGACTTGCAGGGATGGTTAGTTCGAGATTTGGAAGGGTTCGGGGTTGAAATCGGGACACTTAGTTCCTCAATATTGGCTTTAAATGGTTAAGATTGACTTGGGTCAACATTTCTAGCAGACGACCTTGGAATCGGGATTCGACGGTCTCAATAGGTTCGTATGATGATTTTGAACTTGGGCGTGTGTTCGGATTGGGTTTTGGATGACCCGCGAGCGTTTCAGTGCCTAAGGTTAAAAGTTAGCTTATTGAAAATTTAAAAGTTCTTTAAATTTGGTTTGGAGTAGGTTTTGTTGTTATCGAGGTCTGTTTGGGATTTCGAGCCCGGGAATAGTTCCGTATACTGATTTAAGACTTGCACGCAAAATTTAGTGTCATTCTGAGTAGTTTAAGTATGATTAGGTGCGTTCAAAGTAAGTTGGAAGAATTTGAAGTTCATAAGTTAATTCTATTGGTTTTGGATTGCGATTCTTAGTTTTAATGTTGTCTTCCGCGTTCTGAGGGTGCGAGCGAGTCCGTTTTATGTTTACAAACTTATTATGTGTTCGGGCGGGCCCCTCGGGGCCTTGGGTGATAACCGGAAGATGTGTGGACCAAGTTTGGACATGAAGAAACTGATGAAGTAGTAGGGCTTCTGGTGTGTTCGCACCTGCGAAGGATTGGCTGCAGGTGAGGCACCGCAGATGCTGACATGGAGGGTGTAGATGCACGACCGCAAAAGCGGCCAGTGCTCCACAGAATCGGGCTCGCAGAAGCGAGCCATTTTCCACAGATGCGGATTTAGGCCACCTAAGGGAGAACCGCATATGTGATGGACCTTCCATAGATGCGGAGCCACAAATGCGGCCAATAAACCGTAGAAGCGGAAAAACCGCTAGGCAGAAGGGTTGCATTTAAGTCGCGATTTAGGCTCATTCCCTTATTTCCCTCATTTGTTGGTCGAATATTGAGATCTTTGAAGAGGAAACTTTACCTAGAACTTTGAGGTAAGTGATTTCTATACAATATGAGTCTAAAACATAGATTATGGGGGGATTTTAACATGTAAAAATTGTGACAAATTATGGGTTTAGTTGAAAAACCTTGGTTTTGATTTAAAAAAATGAGATTTAACCATGCAAATATTTATGGTATTGGGTAAAAACTATATATTTGAGTTCGTGAGGTTATGGGTAACAACTATCTTCGAAGATTTTCGGAATCCGGGCACGTGAGCCCGGGGGTAAATTTTTGGAATATTCCAATTTGGGTGGGGTAATTACTCTAATAGTTACATTATGAACTTTTGAACATGTATTGATTAATTTATATAATATTTGACTAGTTTCGGGTTGTTTGGCACCGAGTTGAGGATTTAAAGCATATTTGTGGATCGGAAGTGAGCTTGAGAATGAGGTTAGTCTCTTGACTAACCTTGTAAATGGGAACTCATCCCCTTAGGTGTATTTGTTGTGAATTACTTGTGTGGGGAGCTACATACGCACTAGGTGACGAGAGTCCGTACGTAGCTAAATTCCATGTGATGTTCGGGTAGTCTTAGATTTATATCATGCTTTGTTTTCATTGTTATGTTGATTATGCATATTAATTTTCTTAAATAGAGCTGAGATTAACTATTTTAAGATTTAAAGTCTCTAGTGTGGATTTCCATGTTCACTTGCGTCACAAGTATTTCCACGAGCAAGGTAAATTCCTCCACTCTCATGGGAGTGGTTCGTTCGCCTCGGCGTTTAATAGATGCATCTATGGTTCTTATCGTTCGACCCTCGGCAGTGCACACAGTATATTTTTGGATCGGGTCGTACAACCTCGGCATAAATCGTGTGTGATAATACTCGAAGCCTAATTATATTTGATATTATTTTATGGCTTGAGTGATTATAATTATTTAATGACAGAAATTGACTTGAAATTTATTATTAGTGAAAGAATTATTATTCACTGCTTGTTACTGAGTTGTATTTATTATTCACATAATCCATGCTTATTTAGAATTCCTGCATTTTATTGTTAGCCCATAGTGAGTGTTGATGTCGACCCCTCGTCACTACTTCTTCGAGGTTAGACTAGATATTTACTGGATACATGTTGTTTATGTACTCACATTATACTTCTGCACTAACCGTGCAGGATCTAAGGCAGTTGCATCTGGTAGTCATCCCGACGCGCACTATTGATACTTCGAGACTTAGCGGCGAGCTGCCTTCTGAGTCCATTCTGCAACACTCGAAGTCTTTGTTTTGTATTTACTTTCTGTCTACTTTATTTCAGACAGTAGTTCAGTATTTTGTATATTCTACTAGTAGCTCATACTCTTATGATACTGGTCTTGAAACTTTGCTAGTATACACTTGATGATTTAGAGTATTTATTTCACTACAAATGTTCTTAAAATCTTTCACACTTTATTTTATTAAATTTCTCACCTTTTACTTATTTAATAATTAAAAATCAACTATTTATAAAATGTTAAAAGAATAAATGCATGGCTATTTCACCGTTGGCTTGCCTAGCGGCGACGTTGGGCGCCATCACGGTCTATATAAAAATTGGTTCGTGACAACATGGTATCAGAACACTAGGTTCTCGTAGGTCTCACAAGTTATAAGTAGGCCTAATAGAGTCTTGTGGATCGGTGCGGAGACGTCCGTACTTATCTTCGAGTGGCTATAGGGTATTAGAAAACTACTCTTTCTCCATCTCCTATCGTGCAGTTGATGTTGTGCTAAGTATCTTTATCTTATTCTCTCACAGATGGTGAGAACGCGCATTGTAGATATACCCGATCATGGAGGGGCTCCTCCCCCTGTTGATAGAGGCCGATGGGGGGCTCCAGCTCGTGGTAGAGGATGAGGGCATCCTAGAGTTGCCCCAGCTATGCCACCAGTGGATCCAATACATGATACTATTATTGAGGAGTAGGGCGAGGTGCCTGCAGTGGAGCCAGCCCCAGCGGATTTCATGTCCACGCAAGGATTCTAGGAGGTCATGGGCCGTATGTTGGGTTCATGGATTTTATGACTCAGAATGATTTATTTCTAGCAGACCCAACCACATCTCAGGCGGGAGGGGGAGCACAGACCACTATCGCTCAGGCTCCAGGGCATGCAGCTTCCGTGTATCAGACCCCGGGCGCACTACCTATGGGCGGAGCTCAGCCAGTTCCAGTAGCTACACCTGAGCCCAGACCAACTGCGGACAGCGATCCGCATAATCTATTGGATAGATGGACCATGCTACATCCTCCTGTCTTTTGAGGTGAGCGACATGAGGACCCCCAGGACTTTATTGATCGGTGCAGGGACAGACTGCATAACATGAGGATATTGGAGTCCCACGGGGTGGACTTTACCACCTTTCCGCTGGAGGTTAGGGCCCGTAGATGGTGGAAAATGTATCTTCTCTGTAGACCAGCAGGTTCTCCACTCATGACTTGGGACCAGTTCACACGCCTCTTCTTGGACAGATATATTCCACCCTCTCAGAGGGAAGAGTTGCGATTTTTGTTCGAGCAGCTCCAATAGGGCCAGATGTCGGTGACCGACTATGAGGCGAGATTCTCTGAGTTTTATCTCCATGCACTTATGATACTTCCGACCGATGTAAAGAGAGTGTAAAGGTTTGTTTTAGGTTAGCACTCTGGTAGCCAGGCCACTATGGCCTGAGAGGTTGAGATGGGGACTTCTTACGAGCTAGTTGTGGAGATAGCTCGGAGGATCGAGGGTATTCGTCAGCAGAGCCGAGAGAAGGCGTTAGTATAGCAGGTCCACATATCCAACACCGCCGCCTTCTCGGGGTACTATAGTGTGGCCCTATTTCAGCGCCATGCCATAAAGTGTCTACTAGTCACTAGTTATTTAGGGCTCCTCCAGTGGGTATTCTAGCCATCAGGATCAGACTTCAGGTCAGTAGTCCTTCATTTCGAGGGGTTGTTACGAGTGTGGGGATCCTAGCCACATGAAGAGGTTTTGTCCCAGACTTTAGGGCAAGGCAGTACAACAGGTGCTTCAACCTATGATTACAGCACCAGCTGCCGGACCAGTCGTCCGGCCGCCCAGAGGCGAAGGGAAGGTGGGTAGGGGTCGTCCTAGAGGTGGAGGTCAAATAGGTTGAGGCCAATCGGGTGGCGATCCATCTAGATTCAATGATTTTCCGGCCAGACCAGATGCAGTGGCACCGTGATCACATGTATTATTTCTATCCGCAATAGGGATGCTTTGGTACTATTTGATCCAGGGTCTACGTATTCGTATATTTCATCTCTATTTGCTTATTTTCTGGGTATTACTCGTGAGCCTTTGGGTACTCATGTTTATGTGACCACTCCAGTGGATGATTATGTTGTTGTGGATCGGATCTACCATTCCTGCATTGTTACTTTATGTGGTTATGAGACTTGAGTGGATCTTCTGTTGCTTGATATGACCGACTTTAAGGGATCCTGGGCATGGATTGGTTGTCTCCATATCACACCATTCTTGATTGCCATGCCAAGATTGTTACCTTAGCAATACCCGAGTTGCCTCTATTGGAGTGAAAGGGTTTGTCTGTCAGTGCATCTTGTCGGGTTATCTCTTTTCTGAAAGCTCGATACATGGTCGAGAAGGAGTGTTTTTCTTATCTAGCTTATGTTCGGGATACTACTACAGAGACTCCGGTGATTGATTCGGTGCTTGTCATTTGGGAGTTCTCCGATGTGTTTCCTTCTGATCTTCCAGGCATGCCACCAAATTGTGAAATTAATTTCTGTATTGATTTGGCTCTAGGTACCCAGCCTATCTCTATTCCACTGTACCGCATGGATCCGAAAGAGTTGAAAGAGTTGAAGGAACAGCTTGAGGAGTTTCTAGCAAAGGGGTTCATCAGACCAAGTGTATCCCCTTGGGGTGCACCAATATTATTTGTGAAGAATAAATATGGGACTATGCAGATGTGCATTGATTACCGCTAGTTGAAAAAACGTTACCATTAAGAACAAGTACCCGCTGCCACATATTGATGATTTATTTGACTAGTTGCAGGGTGCTAGGGTGTTCTTTAAGATCGACTTGAGATCGGGGTACTATGAGTTGAAGATTCGGGATTAGGATGTTCCTAAGACGGCTTTTCGGACTAGATATGGCCACTATGAGTTTCTAGTGATGTTCTTTGGGTTGACTAACGCCCGGTGGCATTTATGGATCTAATGAACTGGGTGTTCAGGACGTATATTGACTCATTTGTCATTGTCTTCATTCCTGACATTTTGATCTACTCACGTAGCATGGAGGAGCACGAGCAATATTTGGGAGTGGTGCTTTAGACCTTGTGGGAACAGAAACTATATGCTAAGTTCTCCAAGTATGAATTCTACTTAGATTCTATGGTATTCTTGGGACATGTTGTATCAGGCGAGGGTATTAAGGTAGATCCCAAGAAGATCGAGGCAGTTTAGATTTGGTCTCGTCCTACTACGACGACTAATATCAGGAGCTTCTTGAGGTTAGCAGGCTATGATCGTCGGTTTATGGAGGGCTTCTCATCTATTGCAACACCTTTGACTAGATTGACCCAGAAGGATGCCCCATTTCGATGGTCCGATGATTGTGAAGCGAGCTTTTAGAAGCTCAAGACCGCATTGACTTCAGCACCGGTGTTAGTATTGCCTTCTGGTTCAGGGATGTATACTGTGTATTGCGACACTTCACATGTTGGTTTGTGTTGTGTATTGATGTAGGAGGGGCGATTTATTGCATATGCTTCACATCAGTTGAATCCCCACGAGAAGAATTACCTAGTTCATGATTTGTAGTTGGCCGCAATTGTTCATGCTCTCAAGATCTGGAGGCATTATCTTTATGGGGTGTCCTATGAGGTTTACACCGACCATTGCAACTTGAAGCATTTGTTCAAGCAGAGGGATCTCAAGTTGAGGCAGCGCAGGTGGCTTAAGTTACTAAAAGATTATTATATTATCATCCTTTATCATTCGGGCAAGGCGAGAGTGGTTGTGGATGCCTTGGGCAGAAAGGAGGAGAGTATGGGTAGATTGGCATTCATTTCAGCAAAGGAGAGGCCACTAGATTTTGAAATTTAGTCCTTAGCTAACACACTTGTGAGGTTGGATATTTCAGAGCCCGGCCGAGTTTTTGCATGCGTCGTCGCCCAGTCTTCACTACTCGAGCAGATCAAGGCTCCCTAATACTACAATACGCACTTGTTGGTTCTTAGAGATACGGTACTATAGGGTGGTGCCAAGGAGGTTACTACCTATGAGGATGGTGTTCTACGACTCCAGGGTCACCTATTAGTCCCTAATATTGATGTGTTGATGGAAAAGATTCTAGAGGAGGCACACAGTTCTCATTATTCTATTCATCCTAGTTCTAGGAAGATGTATCTCGACCTGGGAAGCATTATTGGTGAAGGAGAATGAATAAGGACATAATTGAGTATGTAGAAAGGTCCCTTAATTGCCAATAGGTTAAGTACGAGCATCATATGCCAGGTGGCCTACTCTAGCAGATGGTTATACATGAGTGGAAATGGGAGTGCATTAATATGGATTTCGTAGTTGGGTTGCCATGGACCTTGCGGAAGTTTGATGCAGTTTGGGTCATTATTGACAGGTTGACAAAGTCGGCACACTTCATTCCCGTGTTGACCACGTATTCATCAGAGAGATTTGGCCGAGATTTACATTTAGGATATTGTTCGGTTGCACGGTGTTCCTGTCTCTATTATATCAGATAGAGGCCCTCAATTTACTTTGCATTTCTAGAGGGCAGTACAGAGTGAGTTGGGGACCCGGGTAGAGCTTAGCACAGACTTTCATCCCCAAACCAATGGGCAGTCGAAGCGGACTTTTTATATCTTGGAGGATATTCTCAGAGCATGTGTGATTGACTTCGGAGGGCAGTGGTATCGATTCTTGCCTTTGTCCGAGTTTGCTTACAACAACAGTTACTAGTCAAGCATCGAGATGACTCAATTTTAGACTTTATATGGTCGGCGATGTCGTTCGCCCATCGGATGGTTTGAGCCCGGTGAGGCTAAGTTATACTGATTTAGTGTAGGATGGCTTGGAAAAGGTAAAGTTGATTCAAGAGCGACTTCGGACAGCATAATCCAGACGGTGTGTGATCAGAAGGTGTGTGATTTATAATTTATGGTGGTCGAGAAGGTTTTCTTGAAATTCTCACCGATGAAGGGGATCATGAGGTTTGGGAAGAAGGGAAAGTTGAGCCCAAGGTTCATAGGTCCATTTTAGGTGTTGAGACGAGTTGAGGAGGTTACTTATGAGCTTGCTTTGCCTCCCAGTCTATCTGAAGTTCATCCGATTTTTCATGTGTCTATACTCCAGAGGTATCATGTCGGCATGTCGCATGTGTTAGACTTCAGCACGGTTCAGCTAGATGAGAGCATGGGTTATGAGGAGGAGCCAATTGCCATTGTTGACAGGAAGGTTCGCCAGTTGAGGCCCAAGAAGATTTCTGCGGTAACATTTCAGTGGAGGGGTCAACAAGTCGATGCGGCAGTTTGGGAGGCTGAGGACGACATACGGAGTAGATAACCACACTTATTCGACACTCCAGGTATGATTCTAGACCCGTTCGAGGACGAACATTTATTTAAGAGGTAGAGAGCATAATGTAATGACTCGACCAGTCGTTTTGAGAGTAATAGCTCCGATCCCCTATTTTCTACTTTCCCCGTGTCTGTTTATGATTATGTGACTTGTCAGAAGGTCTTGTTTTTGGTTTCAGAGTGTTTTGAGACACGTAGTCCCTAAAACGGAAGTTTAAGCCTTAGGATTTGGAGCATAGTTGGAACTGTGTGAAGATGACCCCCGAATGGATTTCTGTCGGTTCCGTTAACTCCGTTGGGTAGTTTTGGACTTAGGAGCATGTCCGGAATGTGATTTGGAGGTCAGTTGTAGAATTAGGCTTGAATTGGCAAAAGTTGGAAATTTGGCGAATTTGGTCGGCAATGGAAATTTTGATATCGGGGTCAGAATTGATTACCGGGAATTGCAGTAGGTTCATGGTGTCATTTAGGACTTGTGTTTAAAATTTGAGGTCAATCGGATCTGGTTTGAAAGGTTTCAGCATAGTTTGTGGAATTTATAGGCTTGAATCAGGGTGTAATCTGCGTTTCGATGTTGTTTCAGGTGATTTGAATGTTCAACTAAGTTCTCATTGGCTTATATGCGTATTTGGTATGTTCGGTTGAGGTCCCGGGAGCCTCGAGTTGATTTCGGGTGGTTAACGGACTTGATTTTGAGTTGATGAAGCAGCTGAAGTGCTGCTGCTACTGGTGTAACCGCACATGCGGAGTGGGCACCGCAGAGGCCGCATGTGCGATGGGTTTCCCGCACCTGCAATAGGCGCAGATGCGGTCCTTTGATCGCAGAAGCGGAGGTGCGATGGGTGACTTCTGCAGGAGCAGGAATGTTTCCGCAAAAGCGGCCTCGTAGGTGCGGATGAATGTCCGCAGGTGCGAAAAGTCTGGGCAGAAGGTTTAAAAACAAGGGTTCGCGATTTTAGCTTTATTTCAACATTTTGGACTCGGACTTAGGCGATTTTGGAGAAGATTTTCGAGGGGAATATTGAGGTAATCTTCTTGTACTCGTTTTTTATCATGATTCCCCACTGATTTCCCCACTTAATTAGCGAGATTTTAAGTGAAATTTGGGGGTTTAGGGCTTGAGAATTGGAGAGTGGATTGGAGAATTGGAGAATTGGAGAATTGATTCCCCACTAATTTTCCCACCTAATTGGTGTAGGATTTTGATAAATTTGGTATGGTTAGACTCGTGAGTGGATGGGTGTTCACATTTTGTGACTTTTGTCGGATTTCGAGACGTGGACCTGGGGGCCGGTTTGAGCCTATTTCGAATTTTGGCTTACAATTTCATGTTCTTATGGAATTGATTCTTTTAGCCTATATTAATTGTATCGTACTGCTTGTGGCTAGATTTGGGGTGTTTGGAGATTGATTCAAGGGTCCAAGGCATTGCAGATTAGGATTTTGCGCGGTTTAAGGTAAGTAATAGTTTTAAATATGGTCCTAAGGGTATGAAACCATAGATTATTGGATTATGTGAGTATTTTGGAGGTGACGCACATGCTAGGTGACGGGCGTGTGGGTGTGCACCGTAGGGATTGGTACTTGGTCCATTCATTGAAACTGTGAAGTTGAATAACTTGTTGTTAACTATATGCTCTCCCTGTATTATAGAAATTTGACTGTAAATCATGTTAGAAAATAATTCTTAGGCTATGGGATGATATTGTTGGGACCCGCAGAGGTAGTGCACTTGTTGATTTACTTGCTAATTGTTGTCTTATACTCAGTCATGGTTTCACTTACGTATCATATCTCAGTCTCTTCTTGATCCTTTTTGATACACTATGTTATATTTTTTTGAGCCGATCTTTGTGATTTCCGAGGGCCCGAGAGAATAGAGAGGTTGAGAACTGAGTGAGGCCGAGGGCTTATTTGTGAGGTATTGTTACTATGGCACGTGAGTTGTCCGTGCGGATCCACGTATTGATACTATAGCACGTAAGTTGTCAGTGCAGCACGTGAGTTGTCCGTGCGGATTTAGCGCTTTTGCTGAAAGGAGCCCCTTTGGAGTTTGCACAACCCCAGTGAGTGCAGGTACCTATTGAGTGTGAGTGCTGAGGGCTGAAGCCAAGTGATTGAGCTATTGTGATGAGTTGAGTGATTGTTTCCCTGAGAGGCTGTACTTACTTTTCATTTGTTGATGCACTTAGTTGTTATCTGTCATTGTTGTGAAATTTCTGAAAGATTCTATATCCGAATTACCTGCACTTTAACCGTATAAAACTCATTTGACTTAAACTTCCGGATTTGAAAGCATGTCTATTCTTTGCTGGAATTATTGAAAATGAATTGTATTTGTATAGCTCGTCACTACCTTCTCAGTTCCTTATTTATTTTTATTACTTACTGAGTTGGTTATACCCATGCTACACCCTGCACTTCGTGTGCATATACAGGTATTCCCGATCATAGTGGGTGTTGATATTTGAGCAGCTAATTCCGGAGACTATCGAGGTAGCTGCACGACGTTCGCATGCCTTGGATCTCCTTCATTATCTTATTCGCATTTCAGTTCTTATTCCTTAGATGTTGTATTAGACTGCTCCTGGTATAGATGCTCATGTACTTAGTGACACCCCGATTTTGGGATGGATTGTGCCGTATTTTGGTTAGATTATATTTTAAAATGGCTTTACTTTAATATAAATTGTTTCGTTGTTATTTCTAAAAAGGTGTTTTACTGGGTTGAAATTGTTGAGTTGTGGCTTGCCTAGTTCCACGATAGGAGCCATCACAACGGGTTAGTTTTGGGTCGTGACAAGTTAGTATCAGAGCCTAGGTTACATAGGTCTCACGAGTCATGAGCAGGTTTAGTAGAGTCTTGCGGATCGGTAGGTTTAGTAGGCTGTCAAACCCTTAGGAAAATTCACATTCTTGAATTCTTGTTGTGCGAATCTTTTGATTCTGGTAATTAAATTTTTGTTGTTCTAATTCTCTCACAGATGATGAGGACGTGTACTATAAGGCAGGATGTACAACCACCGGTACCACCAGCGAGGGCCACGAGAGGCCGAGGTCGCCGTAAGGGCAGAGGTGTGGCTCACACCGTAGCTAGGGCAACACCTATAGATCCGCCAGTTTCCCCAGCTCAGGATTAGGCTCCAATTATGGATGAGTCTGTGGGCCATCTCAGGCACCACCCGTTCCCATTGTGATTCCAGGCCTTCAAGAGGCCTTAGCTCAGATTCTGACTGCGCGTACCAGTCTTGCTCATGCGGTCTCTTTTACGGCCGCAACAACTACTTCTTATGCCGGGGGAGATGCTCAGACTCCCACCGCCCGCAACCAGAGCAGGTGGTATAGGGATTCTAGACACCGGGGGCACCATATGTACAACCGGTTGTAGCTGCTCAGGACTATGTGGTTCTTGTCATGCCTAATGATGAGCATCGTCGATTGGAGAGATTTGGGAGACTCTAGCCTCCATCTTTAAGTTGTACCGAGGGAGATGATGCATAGGGCTTCTTGGACAACTGTTAGAGGATACTCCATACATCAAGTATTTTAGAGACTGATGGGGTCTCGTTCAATACTTTTCAGTTCTATGGGGTTTCCTTCAGTTGGTGGGAGGCTTACGAGAGGTACATGCTGGTCATGCGATCTAGCTGGTTCCCACAGACAGGGAGAGGATCAGGAGGTTCATAGATGGCCTCACTTTTCAACTGCGATTGCTTATGACTAGAGAGAGAGAGTGTGTATGGTGTTACTTTCAACGAGGTTGTCGACATTGCTCGTCAGATTAAGATGGTTCGCAGCCAGGAGCGGGTTAAGAGGGAGGCCAAGAGGCCTCGGGGCCAGGGTGGATTCAGCAGTGTTCTTTCTGGGGGTAGTTCCACCATGGTAGGGGTATTCCTTTCAGACATGCTCAGACGACTCGCCCAGTTTACCGTGGTGCATCATCTGGCCATGGTTCACACAGCTATCAGCAGGGCCAGTCTTCATTTAGTGCACTACCAGCCCAGGGTTCTCACCCTGCCTCATCAGCTCAGGTGTATACGACTAGTTCTTTAGGAGCAGCAGTTCCATCAGAGGAGGGGTGGTTTCAAGTGCGGAGATTTTGGTCATATTAAGAGAGATTGCCCTAGGTTATTGGGTGGGACTCCAGAGTAGTGTTCTCGGCCGTTGGCACCAGCATCAATAGCTTCACCACACGTCCAACCAGCTAGGGGTGGGGTTCAGTTAGCTAGGGGTCACCTTAGAGGGGGAGGCTGATCAGTGGGTGGTTAGGCCCGTTTCTATGCTCTTCCTGCCAGACCAAATGCAATTGCTTCGGATGCTGTGATTACAGGTATTATCTCAGTTTTCCATAGAGATGCCTCTGTATTGTTTGACCCTGGTTACACTTATTCATATGTGTCCTCGTATTTTGCTCATTATCTAGATATGCCCCGTGAGTCTCTAGTTTTATCTGTTCATTTATCCACTCTAGTGGGCGATACTATCATTGTGGACCGTGTATATCGGTCAGGTGTGGTGACTATTGGGAGTCTGGAGATTATAGTGGATCTCTTGTTGCTTAGTATGGTCGATTTTGATGTGATTTTGGGTATGGATTGGTTGTCTCCATGTTATGATGTTCTAGATTATCACGCTAGGACCATGATGTTGGGGATGCCGGGGTTGCCGAGGGTTGAGTGGAACGACTCTATAGACTATGTTCCTAGTATAGTGATTTCATACTTGAAGGCTCAGCAGATGGTTGAGAAGGGTTGTTTATCTTATCTGGCCTTTGTGAGGGATGTTAGTGTAGAGACACCTTCTACTAATTCTGTTTCGGTGGTACGAGATTTTCCGGATGTGTTTCCTACAGACGTGCCGGGCAAGCCGCCTGACAGGGATATTGATTTCAGGCCGGGCACTCAGTCCATTTCTATTCCACTGTATCGTATGGCACCGACTGAGTTAAAGGAGTTAAAGGCGCTACTTCAGGAATTCCTTGATAAGGGGTTTATTCAGCCTAGCGTGTCACCTTGGAGTGCACCAGTTCTATTTGTAAAGAAGAAGGATGGTACTATAAGAATCTCCATTGATTACAGGCAGTTGAACAAGGTCAAAATCAAGAACAAGTATCTTTTGCCACGTATTGATGTTCTATTTTACCAGCTTCAGGGAGCGATGGCGTTCTCCAAGATAGATTTGAGGTTAGGGTATCACCAGCTGAAGATTCGGGACTCAAATATTCTTAAGACAACTTTCGGGACCCGATATGACCATTATGAGTTCCTTATGATATCTTTTGGGCTGACCAATGCCCCAGCAACGTTCATGCATCTGATGAACAGTGTGTTTCAGCCTTATCTTGACTTGTTCGTTATTGTACTCATTGATGACATCCTAGTGTACTCTCGTAGACAGGAGGAGCATGCCCAGCATCTGAGGATTGTGTCACAGTGATTGAGGGAGGAGAAGCTTTATGCAAAGTTCTCCAAGTATGAGTTTTGGCTCAGTTCAGTGGCGTTCTTGGGACATGTAGTGTCCAGTGAGGGTACATAGGTAGACCCGAATAAGATAGAGGCAGTTCAGAGTTGGCCCAGACCGTCCTCAGCCATGGAGATTCGGAGTTTTCTCGGTTTGGCTAGTTATTATCGTCGTTTTGTGGAGGGCTTCTCATCTATTGCATCGCCCTTGACTAAATTTACCCAAAAAGGTATCCTTTCAGGTGGTCGGAGGAGTGCGAGGATAGCTTTCAGAAGCTCAAGACTGCTTTGACCACGGCTCCAGTTTTAGTTCTACCATCAGCTTTTGGTTCTTACATAGTGTATTGGATGCCTCACAGATATGTATTGGGTATGTTCTGATGCAGGAGGGTATAGTGATTGCTTATGCTTCATTCCAGTTGAATCCTCATGAGCAGAACTATCATGTCTATGACCTTGAGTTAGCAGCTAATGTTCACGCCTTGAAGATTTGGAGGCACTATTTACACGCGGTCAATTGTGATATTTACAGTGATCATCGGAGTTTATAGCGTTTGTTCAAATAGAAGAATCTTAACTTCCGTCAGCGAAGGTGGTTAGAGCTTCTTAAGGACTATGATATCACCATTTTATACCATCCCGGGAAGACCAATGTGGCGGCCGATGACTTGAGTCGCCGGGCGGAGAGTTTGGGGAGCTTAGCATATCTTCCAGTAGTAGAGAGGCCATTGGCGTTCGATGTTCAGGCCTTAGCTAGATAGTTTGTTAGATTGGATATTTCTGAGCCGAGTTGAGTATGGGCTTGTGTGGTTTCTCAGTCTTCTCTTTATGATCGTATTAGGGAGCGTCAGTATGATGACCACCATCTGATTGTCCTTAAGGACATGGTCCAGCAAGGTGATGCTAAGGAGGTCACTATTGGGGATGATGGTGCATTGAGGATGCAGAGCGGGCTATGTGTACCCAATATAGATAGTTTATATGAACTGATTCTCCATGAGGCTCCCAGTTTGTGGTGTTCTATTCATCCGGGTGCTGCAAAGATGTATCAGGACCTGAGACAACATTACTGGTGGAGGATAATGAAGAAGAACATAGTGGAGTATGTATCTCAGTGCCTAAATTTCCAGGATGTGAAGTATGAGCATCAGCGACTATGTGGGTTGCTTCAGAAGTTGCAGATTCCGGAGAGGATATGGGAGCGGATCACTATGGATTTTGTTGTTGGGCTTCCACGGACTCAGCGGAAGTTTGATGCAATTTGGGTGATTGTGGACCGGCTGACCAAGTCAGCTCATTTCATTCCTGTAATGACTACCTATTCTTTCGAGTAGCTGGCTCAAGTGTATATCCACGAGATCCTCAGGCTTCATGGCGTACCGGTGTCTATCATCTCTGACCGGGGTACGCAGTTTACATCACGGTTCTAGAGGGTCGTACAACATGAGTTGGGTACTCGAGTGGAATTGAGCACAATATTTCACCCTCAGATAGACGGACAGTCCGAGCGCACTATGCAGATATTAGAGGATATGCTCAGTGCGTAGGTGATGGAGTTTTGGGGTTCATGGGATTAGTTCTTGCCTCTAGAGGAGTTTTCCTACAACAACAGTTATCAGTCGAGCATCCAGATGGAACCGTATAAGGCTCTGTATGGTGGGCGATGTAGGTCTCCAATGGGTTGCTTTGAGCCGGGGGAGGCTAGATTATTGGGTACAGACTTGGTTCAGGAGGCTCTAGAGAAGGTTAAGGTGATTCAGGATAAACTATGCACGGCCCAGTCCAAGATAGAAGAGTTATGCAGATCGAAAGGTTCGCGATGTTGCATTCATGGTTGGAGAGAGGATCTTGCTCCGGGTGTCATCCATGAAAGGTGTTATGAAGTTCGGAAAGAAGGGCAAGCTGAGCCCGAGATTTATTGGTCCATTTGAGGTATTATGACGTATTGGAGAGGTTGCTTATGAGCTTTCCTTGCCTCCCAGTCTAGCAGGAGTTCATCCAGTATTCCATGTTTCTATTCTCCGAAAGTATCACGATGATCCGTCTCACGTGTTGGATTTTAGCTCAGTCCAGTTGGACAAGGATTTATATTATGTTGAGGAGCCAGTAGTGATCTTGGAGAGGCAGGTTCAAAAGCTGAGGTCGAATAATATTGTTTCTGTGAAGGTTCAGTGGAGGCGTCAGCCGATCGAGGGGACGATTTGGGAGATCGAGCATGATATGCGCAACCGTCATCCTCATATTTTCACCATTTTAGGTATGTCTCTATGCTCGTTCGAGGATAAATGATTGTTTTAAGAGGGGGAAGATGTAACGACCCGATCGGTCATTTTAATAGTAATATCCCCGATCCCCTACTTTCTGCTTTCCTTATGTCTGTTTATACTTATGTGACTTACCGGGAGGTCTTGTTTTTGGTTTCAGAGTATTTTAGGACATGTAGTCCCTAAAATGGAAGCTTAAGCCTTATGATTTGGACCGTAGTCGGAACTGTGTGAAGACGATTCCGGAATGGAGTTTTGTCGGTTTCGTTAACTCTGTTGGGTGATTTTGGACTTAGAAGCGAGTCCGGAATGTGATTTGAAGGTCAGTAGTAGAATTAAGCTTGAATTGGCGAATTTGGCCAGCAGTGAAAAATTTGATATCGGTGTCGGATTTGATTACCGGGAATTGGAGTAAGTTCGTGGTGCCATTTAGGACTTGTGTGCAAACTTTAAGGTCAATCGGATGTGTTTTGATAGGTTTCTGTGTCGTTTGTGGAATTTGGAAGTTTAGAAATTCTTTAGGCTTGAATCAGGGTATAATCTGCGTTTCGATGTTGTTTCGGGTGATTTGAAGGTTCGACTAAGTTCGCATTGGGTTATATGACTAGTTGGTATGTTTAATTGAGGTTCCGGAGGCCTCAGGTTGATTTCAGGTGATTAACGGACCTGATTTTGAGTTGATGAAGCAGCTGAAGTGCTGCTGCTACTGGTGTAACCACACATGCGGAGTGGGCACCGCAGGTGCGAGTCCGCAGAAGCGGGAAAGGAACCGCAGAAGTGTCCAAGGATGAGTTGAGTAGAGGCTGCAGGTGCGATAAGTTTCCCGCACATGCGATAAGCACAAATGCGGTCCTTTGATCGCAGAAGCGGAGGCAAAGGATAAGTGACTTATGCAGGAGTGGGAATGTTTCCATAGAAGTACCCCCGCATGTTTGGATGAATGGCGGCAAGTGCAAAAAGTCTGGGCAGAAGGTTTAAAGATAAGGGTTCGCAATTTTAGCCTTATTTCAACATGTTGGACTCGGACTTAGGCGATATTGGAGAAGATTTTTGATGGGATTATTGAGGTAAGCTTCTTGTACTCATTTTTTTAAATCACAAATCTTAATTCCCCACTGATTTCCCCACCTAATTAGCGAGATTGTGAAGTGAAATTGGGGGGGTTTAGGGCTTGAGAATTGGAGAGTGGAATTTGAGGATTTGGACGACCAAATGATGTCGAATTTGATAAATTTGGCCTGGTTAGACTCGTGAGTGGATGGGTGTTCACATTTTGTGACTTTTGTAGGATTTCGAGATGAGGGCTAGGGGGCCGATTTGAGCCTATTTTGGATGTTGACTTACAATTTCGTGTTCTTCTTGTGGAATTGATTCTTTAGCCTATATTAATTGTATCGTACCGTTTGTGGCTAAATTCGGGAAGTTTGGAGATTGATTTGAGGGGCAAAGGCATTGTGGAGTAGGATGTTTTGCGGTTTGAGGTAAGTAACAGTTTTAAATGTGGTCCTGAGGGTATGAAACCCCGGATTATTGGATTATGTGAGTATTTTGGAGGTAACGCACATGCTAGGTGACGGGCATGTAGACGTGCACCGTAGGGATTGGGACTTGGTCCATTCCGTGAAATTGTAAAATTGAATAACGTGTTGCTAGCTATATGCTCTCCTTGTGTTATAGAAATTTTACTGCAAATCATGTTAGAAAATCATGCTTAGGCTATAGGATGGTACTGTTGGGACACGCAAAGGTCGCGTACTTATTGAATTACTTGCTAATTGTTGTCTTGTACTCAGTTATGGTTTTACTTGTGTATTATATCTCAGTCTCTTCTTGATCCTTGTTGATACACTATGTTATCTTTGTTTGGGATGATCTTTGTGATTTTCGAGAGCCCGAGAGACTAGAGAGGTTGAGGACTGAGCGAGATCGAGGGCCTGTCTATGAGGTATTGTTACTATGGCACGTGAGTTATCCATGCAGCACGTGAGTTGTCCGTGCGGATCTATATATTGATACTATAGCGTGTGAGTTATCCGTGCAGCATGCGAGTTGTCCTTGCATCACGTGAGTTATCTGTGCGGATATATCACTTGGGCTGAAAGGAGCTCCTCCGGAGTCTGCACACCCACAGTGAGCGCAAATACCTATTTATTGTGAGTGCTGAGGGTTGAGAGCCGAGTGATTGAGTTGTTGTGATGAGTTGAGTAACTGTTACCCTGAGAGGCTATACTTGTTTTTCATTTGTTGATGCATTTAGTTATTATCTGCCATTGTTGTAAAATTTATGAAAGATTCTATATCCGGATTACTTGCACTTTAACTGTATAAAACTGATTTGACTTAAACTACCGAATTTGAAAGCATGTCTATTCTTTGCTGGAATTATTGAAAATGAACTGTATTTGTATAGCTCGTTACTACCTTCTCAGTTCCTTATTTATTTTTGTTACTTAATGACTGGGTTATACTCACACTACACCCTGCACTTCGTGTGCAGATCTAGGTGTTCTCGGTCATAGCAGGTGTTGATATTTGAGCAGCTGATTTCGGAGACTAACGAGGTAGCTGCATGGTGTTCGCAGGCCTTGGCTCTTCTCTATTATCTTATTAGCATTTCATTTCATATTACTTAGATGTTGTATTAGACTGCTCCTGGTATAGATGATCATGTACTCACTGACACCCTGATTTTTGGATGGATTATACCGTATTTTGGTTAAATGCTGTTTTGAAACGACTTTACTTTAATATAAATTATTTCGCTGTTATTTCTAAAAGGGTGTTTTACTGGGTTGAAATTGTTGAGCTGTGGCTTGCCTAGTTCCACGATATGCACCATCACGATGGGTTAGTTTTGGGTCGTGACATGTAACGACTTGACCAATTATTTTGCTGTTTAGATCCTCGTTTCCCTAAATAAGACTCCTCATATGTGCTTTTACTGTTTTATGACTTGTGGGAATGGTTAGTTCGGGATTTGGAAGGGTTTGGGTTGAAATCGGAACACTTAGTTCCTTAATATTGGCTTTAAAGTGTTAATTTTGACTTGGGTCAATATTTCTAGCAGACGACCTCGTAATCGGATTTGACAGTCTCAATAGGTTCGTATGATGATTTTGGACTTGAACGTGTGTTCAGACCGGATTTTGGATAACCCGGGAGCGTTTCGGTGCTTAAAGTTGAAAGTTGACTTATTGAAAGTTTAAAAGTTCTTTATATTTGGTTTGGAGTAGGTTTTGTGTTATCGAGGTCTGTTTGGGATTTCGAGCCCGGGGATAGTTCTGTATGCCGATTTAAGACATGCACACAAAATTTGGTGTCATTCCGAGTAGTTTAAGTATGATTCAGCGCGTTCGGAGTAAGTTGGAAGAATTTGAAGTTCATAAGTTAATTCTATTAGTTTTGGATTGCGATTCTTAGTTTTAATGTTGTCTTCCGCATTCCGATGGTGCGAGCGAGTCTGTTTTATGT
Organism: Nicotiana otophora; assembly: GCA_000715115.1. Classification (NCBI taxonomy): domain Eukaryota; kingdom Viridiplantae; phylum Streptophyta; class Magnoliopsida; order Solanales; family Solanaceae; genus Nicotiana; species Nicotiana otophora. The sequence continues at coordinate 136,383 of AWOL01S0006000.1, forward strand.
TTACGAACTTATTGGGGTATTCAGGCGAGGCCTCGGGGGCCTCGGGTGTTAATCGGATACTGCAGGGCTTCCGTAAAAGTGGTCAGCAGTTTGCAGAAGCGGGCATGGTCGCAGGTGTGGCTCGTACGCTGCAGGAGCGGGCTCGCAGAAGAGAGCCATTTTCCGCAGATGCGGATTTAGGCCAGCTGAGGGAGAACCGCATCTGCAATGGACCTTCAGCAGATGCGTAGCCACAAATGCGGCCAATGAACCGCAGAAGTAGAAAAACCGTTGGGCAAAAGGGTTGCATTTAAGTTGAGATTTAGGCTTATTCCCTCATTTCTCTCACTTATTGGTCGAATATTGAGCTCTTTGAAGAGGGATTTTCACCTAGCACATTGAAGCAAGTGATTTATATACAATATGAGTTTAAAAGATAGATTATGGGGAGATTTTAACATGTAAACATTATGAAAAATTATGGGTTTAGTTAAAATAACCTAGGTTTTGATAAAAATGGGATTTGACCACGAAAATGGTTATGGGATTGGGTAAAAACTATATATTTGAGTTCGTGAGGTTATGGATAACAACTATCTTCGAAATTTTTTCAAATCCGAGCACATGGGCCCGGGGGTAAATTTTAGGAATATTCCAATTTGGGTTGGGTAATTACTCTAGTAGTTAATTTGTGAACTTTTGAACATGTATGGATTAATTTATATAGTGTTTGACTAGTTTCGGATCGTTTGGCACTGAGTTGAGGATTTAAAGCATATTTGTGGATAGGAAGTGATCTTGAGAACGAGGTAAGTCTCTTGCCTAACCTTGTAAGATGGAACTCATCCCTTAGGTGTATTTGTTGGGCATTACTTGTGTGGGGAGCTACGTACGAACTGGGTGACGAGATTCCGTGCGTAGCTAAATTCCATGTAATGTCCAGGTACCCTTAGATTTACATCATGCTTTGTTTGTACTGTTATGTTGATTATGCATATTAATTGTCTTAAATAGAGCTGAGATTAAGCATTTTAAGATTTCAAGTCTCCAGTTTGGATTTCTTATATTTGGGAAGAATTGAAGAATTTTATAATAACTCTGCAGTGCACACAGTATATTTTGGATCGGGTCATACGACCTCGGCATAAATCGTGGGTGATACTACTCGGAGCCTAATTATACTTTATATTATTTTATGGCTTAAGCGGTTATAATTATTTAATGACATAAATTGACTTGGAATTTATTATTATTGAAAGAATTATTATTCACTACTTGTTACTGAGTTGTATTTATTATTCACATAATTCATGCTTATCTAGAACTGCTGCATTTTATTGTTAGCCCATAGTAAGTGTCGTTGTCGACCACTCGTCACTACTTCTTCGAGGTTAGACTAGATACTTACTGGGTACATATTGTTTATGTACTCAGGCTATACTTCTGCACTAACCGTGCAGGATCTAAGGCAAATGCATCTGGTAGTCATCACGGCGCGCACTCCTGATACTTCGAGACTTAGCGGTGAGATGCCTTCCGAGTCTATTCCGCAACATCCGGAGTCTCTCTTTTGTATTTACTTTCTGTCTACTTTATTTCAATTAGGAGTTCAGGGTTTTGTATATTCTACCAGTAGCTCATACACTTGTGACACTAGGTCTTGAAAGTTTGCTGGTAGACACTTGATAATTTTGAGTATTTATTTCACCACACCTGTTCTTAAAATCGTTCACACTTTATTTTATTAAATTTCTTACCTCTTACTTATTTAATAATTAAAAATTAACTATTTCTAAAATGTNCAGGTCTTGAAATTTTGCTAGTAGACACTTGATAATTATGAGTATTTATTTCACCACACCTGTTCTTAAAATCTTTCACACTTTATTTTATTAAATTTCTTACCTCTTACTTATTTAATAATTAAAAATCAACTATTTCTAAAATGTTAATGTAACGACCCGACTAGTCGTTATGATGTATTATGTGATGAACCGATAGGTCATCTTATGTTTTAGAACCTAATTCTGTGTTTCGGAACTTCAAATAGCTCATTTTAGCCTCTTCAATTTGCGTGCCCAATCCAGGTATTTTTTTCAAAAAGCTTTTATGTTAAAACCTGATAAAAATATGAAATCTTTGCCTTAAAATCTATTTGAGTTGACTTTGATCAACGTTTTGAGTAAACAGACTCAGATTATTGTTTTGATGGTCTCGATGGGTCCGCATCGTGATTTGGGACTTGGGCGTATGCCCGGAATCGAATTCAGAAGTCACTAGCTCGCGTTATTGCATTTTGTCAAAATTTAAAAGTTTAAAGGCTTAATGAATCTAAAGGTTTGATCGATGTTTGACATTGTTGATGCTGGGTTCGTATTTTGGTTTCAGAATACGGTATAGGTTAATTTCTATATTAAGCATCGATATTTGTACTGTTATGTTGATTATGCATATTAATTGTCTTAAATACAGCTGAGATTAAGCATTTTAAGATTTAAAGTCTCCAGTTTGGATTTCTTATGTTTGGGAAGAATTGAAGAATTTTATAATAACTCGGCAGTGCATACAGTATATTTTTAGATCGGGTCATACGACCTCGGCATCAATCGTGCGTGATACTACTCGGAGCCTAATTATACTTTATATTATTTTATGGTTTAAGAGGTTATAATTATATAATGACATAAATTGACTTGGAATTTATTATTAGTGAAAGAATTATTATTCACTACTTGTTACTGAGTTGTATTTATTATTCACATAATTCATGCTTATCTAGAACTGCTGCATTTTATTGTTAGCCCATAGTAAGTGTCGTTGTCGACCACTCGTCACTACTTCTTCGAGGTTAGACTAGATACTTACTGGGTACATATTGTTTATGTACTCAGGCTATACTTCTGCACTAACCGTGCAGGATCTAAGGCAAATGCATCTGGTAGTCATCACGGCGCGCACTCCTGATACTTCGAGACTTAGCGGTGAGATGCCTTCCGAGTCTATTCCGCAACATCCGGAGTCTCTCTTTTGTATTTACTTTCTGTCTACTTTATTTCAATTAGGAGTTCAGGGTTTTGTATATTCTACCAGTAGCTCATACACTTGTGACACTAGGTCTTGAAAGTTTGCTGGTAGACACTTGATAATTTTGAGTATTTATTTCACCACACCTGTTCTTAAAATCGTTCACACTTTATTTTATTAAATTTCTTACCTCTTACTTATTTAATAATTAAAAATTAACTATTTCTAAAATGTTAACGTAACGACCAGACTGGTCGTTATGATGTATTATGTGATAAACCGAAAGGTCATCTTATGTTTTAGAACCTAATTCTGTATTGCGAAGCTTAAAATAGCTCATTTTAGCCTCCTCAATTTACGTGCACAATCCAGGTATTTTTTCGGAAAGCTTTTATGTTAAAAACTGATAAAAATATGAAATCTTTGCCTTAAAATCCATTTGAGTTGACTTTGATCAACATTTTGAGTAAACAGACTCAGATTATTATTTTGATGGTCCCGATGGTTCCGTATCGTGATTTGGGACATGGGCGTATGCGCGGAATCGAATTTGGAAGTCACTAGCTCGAGTTATCGCATTTTTTTGAGATTTAAAAGTTTAAAGGCTTAATGAATATAAAGGTTTGATCGATGTTTGACATTGTTGATGCCGGGTCCGTATTTTGGTTTCGGAATACAGTATAGGTTAATTTATATATTAAGCATCGATGTTTGTACTGTTATGTTGATTATGCATATTAATTGTCTTAAATAGAGCTGAGATTAAGCATTTTAAGATTTAAAGTCTCCATTTCGGATTTCTTATGTTTGGGAAGAATTGAAGAATTTTATAATAACTCGGTAGTGCACACAATATAATTTTGGATCGGGTCGTACGACCTCGGCATAAATCGTGTGTGATACTACTCAGAGCCTAATCATACTCTATATTATTTTATGGCTTAAGCGTTTATAATTATTTAATGACATAAATTGACATAATTATTTATAATTATTTATTATTCACATAATCCATGCTTATTTAGAATTCCTGCATTTTATTGTTAGCCCATAGTAAGTGTCGTTGTCGACCACTTGTCACTACTTCTTCGAGGTTAGACTAGATACTTACTGGGTACATGTTGTTTATGTACTCACGTTATACTTCTGCACTAACCGTGCAGGATCTGAGGCAGATGCATCTGGTAGTCATCATGGCGCGCATTCCTGATACTTCGAGACTTAGCGGTGAGCTGCCTTCCGAGTCCATTCCGCAACATCCGGAGTCTCTCTTTTGTATTTACTTTCTGTCTACTTTATTTCAGACAGTAGTTCAGGGTTTTGTATATTCTACCAGTAGCTCATACACTTGTGACACCAGGTCTTGAAATTTTGCTAGTAGACACTGGATAATTTTGAGTATTTATTTCACCACACCTGTTCTTAAAATCATTCACACTTTTTTTAATTAAATTTCTTACCTCTTACTTATTTAATAATTAAAAATCAACTATTTCTAAAAGGTTAATTTAACGACCCGACTGGTCGTTATGATGTATTATGTGATGAACCGATAGGTTATCTTATATTTTAGAACCTAATTTTGTGTTTCGAAACTTCAAATAGCTCATTTTAGCCTCCTCAATTTGCGTGCACAATCCAAGTATTTTTTCGAAAAGCTTTTATGTTGAAAACTGATAAAAATATAAAATCTTTGCCTTAAAATCCATTTGAGTTGATTTTGATCAACGTTTTGAGTAAACAGACTCGGATTATTATTTTGATGGTCCCGATGGGTCCGTATAGTGATTTGGGACGTAGGGGTATGCGCAGAATCGAATTCGGAAGTCACTAGGTCGCGTTATCGCATTTTGTCGAAATTTAAAAGTTTGAAGGCTTAATGAATCTAAAGGTTTGATCGATGTTTGACATTGTTGATGCTGGGTCCGTATTTCGGTTTCGGAATACAGTATAGGTTAATTTCTATATTAAGCATCGATGTTTGTACTGTTATGTTGATTATACATATTAATTGTCTTAAATAGAGCTGAGATTAAGCATTTTAAGATTTCAAGTCTCCAGTTTGGATTTCTTATATTTGGGAAGAATTGAAGAATTTTATAATAACACTGCAGTGCACACAGTATATTTTGGATCGGGTCATACGACCTCGGCATAAATCGTGGGCGATACTACTCGGAGCCTAATTATACTTTATATTATTTTATGGCTTAAGCGGTTATAATTATTTAATGACATAAATTGACTTGGAATTTATTATTATTGAAAGAATTATTATTCACTACTTGTTACTGAGTTGTAATTTTTATTCACATAATCCATGCTTATTTAGAATTCCTGCATTTTATTGTTAGCCCATAGTAAGTGTCGTTGTCGACCACTCGTCACTACTTCTTCGAGGTTAGACTAGATACTTACTGGATACATGTTGTTTATATACTCACGCTATACTTCTTCACTAACCGTGCATGATCTGAGACAGATGCATCTAGTAGTCATCACGGCGCGCACTCCTGATACTTCGAGACTTAGCGGTAAGCTGCCTTCCGAGTCCATTCCGCAACATCCGGAGTCTCTCTTTTGTATTTACTTTGTGTCTACTTTATTTCAGACAGTAGTTCAGGGTTTGGTATATTCTACCAGTAGCTCATACACTTGTGACACCAGGTCTTGAAATTTTGCGAGTAGATACTTGATAATTTTGAGTATTTATTTCACCACACTTGTTCTTAAAATCGTTCACACTTTATTTTATTAAATTTCTTACCTCCTACTTATTTAATAATTAAAAATTAACTATTTCTAAAATGTTAATGTAACGATCCGACTGGTCGTTATGATGTATTATGTGATGAACCGATAGGTCATATTATGTTTTAGAACTTAATTCTGCGTTTTGAAATTTCAAATAGCTCATTTTAGCCTCCTCAATTTGCGTGCACAATCTAGGTATTTTTCTGGAAAGCTTTTATGTTTAAAACTGATAAAAATATGAAATATTTGCCTTAAAATCCATTTGAGTTGACTTTGATCAATATTTTGAGTAAATAGATTCGGATTATTGTTTTGATGGTCCCGATGGATCCGTATCGTGATTTGGGACTTAGGCGTATGCCCGGAATCGAATTCGAAAGTCACTAGCACGAGTTATCGCATTTTGTTGAAATTTAAAAGTTTAAAGGCTTAATGAATCTAAAGGTTTGATCGATGTTTGCCATTGTTGATGTCGGGTCCGTATGTTGGTTTTGGAATACAGTATAGGTTAATTTCTATATTTGTGACTTGTTTGTCAAATTTGGTAAAAACGGAGTTGGTTTGACGTGATTCGGATGTCCGGTTGTTGAAATAGAAGTTTTAAAATTTTCTTGAAAATTTCTTTTGATTTGGTGCTCAATTCATAGTTTTAGGTGTTATCTTGGCGATTTGGTCGTGCGAGTGAGTTCGTGTTATGTTTTTAGACTTGGGTGGGTGTTTGGTTTGGATCCTCGGGGGCTAGGGTGAGTTTCAGATTAGATCCGAAATGATTTTTTATGATTTTGAGTACTGGTACTGGTGTCATCGCATTTGCGATGTTTTTATCGCAAATGCAACTATCACAGTTGCGAAGCAGCGTCACATTTGCGAAGCTGGGCTGATGGGAAAAGGACTCGCATTTGCGAAGAATATTCCGCTTTTGTGAAGCCTGTTGAGTTCACATTTGCGGACTCAGCATCGCATTTGCGATAAAGGCCTGGGCGGGGTTAGTTCGCTTTTGCGACCAACTAGTCGCTTTTGCGAAGGACCAGTGTTCGCATTTGCGACCTTTTTGGTCGCATTTGTGAAAGTAGCAGAGAATTTCAAAACTTTGCTTTTGTGATTAGTTGTTCGCATTTGCGCGGTTCGCATTTGCGCGGTTCGCATTTGCGAACCCTATTTCGCAAATGCGACATTTGTAGCCTGCATATAGCTGAGAATTTCGAGATTTAACTTCATTTTGTTATATTTTGAACCCTAGCTTCGATGGGAGGCGATTTTGTGAAGGGATTTTCATGCCAAATCATTGGGTAAGTACCTCTAATAAATTCTCAACTACATTTCATTATTTTACACAAGATTTAACATCAAATTCATGAGAATGTAGGGAAAGTTTTGGGGATTTTGTCAAAACTTTGAAAAATAAAAATTTAGAATTTGAGAGTCGAATAGGACTCAGATTTGGAAACAAAAGACATATTTGGACTCGTGAGGCTATGGGCAGTCAAGACTTGCCCTTGGACCCGGGTTTCGACCGGGCGGGACCGAGTGTTGACTTTTGTTGACATTTTAGAAATTGTATAAAAAGCACAGCTTTATTAATTGAAATTATTTTTCCTTGCATTGTGTGTTGTATTTAAGTCGTCTTTGGCTAGATTTGGCCGAGCGAAGTGTGAATTTGTAAAGGAAAAAAGCTAAATTCAGTATTGAGTTAGCCGAATTGAGGTAGGTGTCTTGCCTAACTTTGTTGAGGGAAGTTTTCCTACTATTTGACATTGTTTGCTACATGCGGGGGTGATACATATATGAGGTGACGAGCATATATGCATGTGCAAGGGTTTACCATGGTCGGGGGTAAATTATGTTATAAATTGTGTCTTGTAGAATCACGTGACCTTCTTGCTTCATGCCTTACTTGGCTCCTAGATACTAGGAATATAGTATTAAATGTTAGAAACTAAGACTTAGCTTATTATAACTTGATCAAATTTGATGGAATTCTGAGAATATAGTGGTGTGTTTAATTCGGTCATCAATATGCATAATCATTAATACATTGCTACGGCCGTTATTCTTAAGATACTAGATTCTATACTTGTGTTGTAGATCATTTGTGAGATTTGTTGGAATACTTGAATAATAAGGTTCTTGGGGGTTTATTGAACTATTGTTGGCTTGGAAAGTTATGATTGGAATTCATTTGGAATATTCATTTAAACACTCTCCTTGACATTATTTATGCTTCCTTCCTTGTTTGTCATTGATATACATATGCTTGGTAAGGAAGAGTGTAAAGCACGAAGGGTGATGTCGTGTCTTTGTTTATACATTATCATGTGAGGGAGAGGGTATGGCACGAAGGGTGATGATGTGCCATATTATTGAGAGTAAAACTTGAAGGTGATGTCGTGCCATATTATTGAGAGTAAAAGCACGAAGGGTGATGTCGTTCCATATCATTTGTGAGTAAAATCATGAAGGATAATGCCGTGCCATATCATTTGTGAGTAAAAGCACGAAGGGTGATATCGTTCCATATCATTTGTGAGTAAAATCATGAAGGGTGATGTCGTGCCATTTTATTTATATTATCATGCTTTAAATTATCATGAGTTCATGGCACGATGGGTATTTACGTGCAGGTGAGGATGAGGGACATGCATTATGTTGTGATATCTTTCCTTTGTGTATACGTTCATGATGTTACATTGAGCTGTTATTGTTGTATTTATGGTTCCTAGGTGACTTGTCGTTAATGCCTTGTTCTTGTTCTTTATCTTATTTGTTATTGTGTTACTCATGACTTCTACTTACTAAACTTGAAAATACCATGCCTAATTCCTGCTGTCATAATTATATCTTTGTCCTATCTATTTTTGTTGCACTTAGTACATGCCTTCTACCGTGTTAGTCATTCATTCTTCTACTTGTTAACGCATAAAGATCATGTGTTTCCCTGTTATTCGTTATATTTGTATTTATATCTCCACCATGCTAGTTAGTTGTAGTTACATTCCTTTTCCTGATTTTTATCATCATCTATATGCTTTCCGCCTAGTCTGTTACTGATGCCCTTATTTACATTCTCATTCATTATTGCAACTTGCGGATTTCCTATTTTTTCATTACTGTTATTGGCATTTCTGCCATCTGGTTGGTACTGTTGTATGCATATTTGGTGAGGATGAGATAAATGCACGAAAGATGTTTTCGTGCAATTGACTTGATATCAGAGTATGTTCCTCGCGTTATGAAAGTTATGGGGTGACTATTGTGGTTTATTGGTTTCGCTCTAAATAAAAGATTGGTTGAGATATTGGAAACTATTAAATTGTGATCTCTTCTAATACTCTGTTATTCTTTTGTACATTCGTTTTGTGTACTTTATCATGTTATAATGTAGTATTGTTCTTTTGCTAGATTTTGGTACAGAGTTTTATTAGTGAGCATATTTTTACTAAAAAGCCACGTCATTACTTCGACGAGGTTAGACAAAATACTTATTAGGTACATGGGGTCAGTTGTAATCATACTACACTTATATACCTTACGTGCAGACTTTTGGAGCGGAGCTGCTGGTGATGTCGGGAGTTGACCCTGAAGATGTTCGTGCATTCCGGATACAATTTCCACTTGTCTTTGGTGGCTTTAGATTTTGTTAATCTGTTTATATAGCTTTCAAATAGATCATGTAATTATTTGTATCATCTTTGTAAATTCTAAGTCTTAGAAGCTCATGATTTGTACTACCAGTTCTTGGGTTAATTTGTGAAAGTTAAGATAATTCTTCATTATTTTCCGACAATTTCATTTGGATTGTATTGACTGTTAGTTGGCTTGCCCAGCAGGTCGAGTTAGGTGGCATCACGACTAGTAATTTTTGGGTCGTGACAAGTTGGTATCAGAGCACTAGGTTCATAGGTTCTACGAATAATGAGCAAGTGTCTAGTAGAGTCTTGTGGATCGGTATGATCACGTCCATACCTATCTTCGAGAGGTTGCAGGGCATTTAGGATAAACTTCCCATCTTTCTTTCCTTATCGTGCAGCAATGATTCAGCTTGAATTGTAACCCTTTGAATCCCTTCCACACATTTGTATGCGCATATGAGAGCTCTGTATTGGTTAAGCATCGATGGCTTGTGATTCCATGGATGAGGTGCGAGATGTGATTTCTATGTGCTGATGATAGGTCAGTCTGCAGGACTTGAGGCTGGGTTTTGAATGCGGATTGAGCACGAGAATTTCGGTTGTGTGTGCATGTGCTTTTGGACTTATACATTCGGTTGTGTTCCTATGAGAGGAACTTGTGGTCGGCGAGTTGTTGGATGACTAAATAATAAGTAGGATGTGACTGCGGGCTATGTTCTGATGACTTGAATGTGAAGAGAAGAGTCTGCTTGAGGTGTAAAAAGGACTGATGGGTGCTTGATTTTTGTCTCGATGTGACGTGTAGTCCCGAGTATTGAGTGTGTTGGAAGGTTTTCCATGTTGTTTAATTGTGGAACGGATTTGTTTCTCATGCCTTATTGATGAGTTTAGACTCGGGAAGATTAAGTGGTGGCATAGTAGTTGTTGCTAGAGTTTAAGAATTACATTGGATGGTGTCGAAGCTCGCAGTATTTCTATATTATTGTGGATTATGCATTTCAATATCAGGAAGACTAAGTGGTGGAGGAAACGACTTTAGATTCACAGAAGGTCTCTTCAGAGTAGGTGTCTCGGTTGTGGTACTTTGGGGTGCTAAGAGGGAATGCAACGGCTTATGGGCCTTAAGGCAGTGTGGTTTTTATGCTAGAATCTCTTATGGCGAGCTTGGGGTAAGGATCATGGTATTATCGCAAGGAGAGGTATCAACTTGAGGGTAATGTAGAAGGAACTCAGAGGAAACAGGGCGGTTTGATAGTAAATTGGATCAACACAGTAATGATATGATCGGTTCTTTGGGTACTTATGATATAATGGGTCTCCACGGGTGTTTTGTGACAATGCTCATGGAGTTTGGGAAACTGTGTGGCTTGGTTGAGTTGGAGGGATTCGGTTCTGATAGCTTGGTTATGTGCAAACTGATTCCAAGGGGTGCTCGATGATTTCTATCATGGTTCGAGGTGAATACTTCCTATGGGTGTGAGAAACATGTTGCGTATTGGGATTTCCTCCTGGATGAGATCAAATAGAAGGTTTCTGACTGATCGGGATTGAGTTTTGCATGTGCAGGGTCACGGTTCAGTTTTGAAGGGAAGGTAATGAATTCTTAGACAACACAGACGGTTTCAGATGTCTAGATGGATGTTATCACCACTTAGTGTTGCCTGAGAAGGGTATGCATTTCAGAAGACACATTGTGTTTTGACTTACGAGTGCAACATTGATATTGCAGTGCTCGCCTGGTTAGTTGACTGCTGAGATCTAGATTTTGTTATGTGGTACTGAATAATTATAGAAGTATTCCTCATGGGATGATTGTATACGAGAGATGTGTTAGACATTTAGGCGATGAAGTTGGGATCATGTAGGATGATTCGTGTGTTCTATGGATTTGGAGACCGGGAGTTCTCAGAAGCAGATTGTTTCATGGTTGTGGACTTTTGGAGGGCTATTTGTCCGTTCTAGGGTGACCGAAGTTGATTTGGGGGCCCTTTGGTAGGCCCAATAAGGATGTGTATTCTGTTTTAGATCGAATTTGATTGCTCCTGCGCAGCTATTACCACAGGTATATCGTTGGGCGGAATAGATGTTATTCGTACCTTGGTCTGTGTTATGTGTTCCTCTCTTATGCTATGATGGGTTGTGAGGGTTACATGGTTCTTCGCACACATATTGTAATTCAGTTTTGGCCTCATGGCGCTTTGGGAGAGATGGCCTTTGTGATGTTGATTTGCTTATTGCACCATAGTTGTGCTTGTCCTTCTCAGTATTGTGTGTTCCTAATAATTTTCACACGGTTATATTTTGTGCACTCTATTGTGTTTTATATTGACGCACATGTGGTCAATGAGCCCGAGTATTATGGCTCAATCTGTACCCTATGTGGATTGATTTGATGGGATCGGGTTGCACATCGCAACGGTACTGTGATGAAATGTAACTCCTGATGTTTACTTCGCGTAGTTTTGCTTTCACATTGTTGAAAATAGTTAATAGGAAAATGCTAAAATTTCCCTGCCCGCTTAACTTGTTTAGTAGTTTTCTTATTTAGCTCTTTTATTATTATATGTCATGTATGAATTATTACTTGTTGGTGTTCGGTACCATGTTGTGTGGGACTCCATATGATTATCATTGATACTTGTCGGTGGGGCTGCTTGTATTGGCTGAGATGAGGTTTCTAGACTTGAGAATGGCACTATTGTATTGGGATGAAGAAGTTTTGGAAGAATAATACTAAATATTGTTGAGGATTTGGGCAATGGCCCTGGTCGGACGAGTGAGTTTCTTGGCTTATTGATCAGATGAGTAGTTAAGAGGTTATGCGTGTTTCTTTCATTATCAGCAGGGTATGAAGATTTTGAACGAGGCTCTAATCGATATGAGGTTTGCTACCGACACCAGATTTGTTTTTGGGCAGTAATTGTGGTTAGCAGTTCCTGTTGTGAGTGTCTGAGTGATGGGGTATACCATGTGATTACATCTTGGGGTTATGGTAATGACCCAATACAGCTTGTTCATGCTTATATTATGGGTAAATGTGAGATTCGAGTCTTGTAATGAATTTTGGATGTTAGAGATTGGCTTCTAAGTTTTAAGGATCAAGGTTGAAGAAAGGATCTCTAGTCATGTTGCGTTGGTAGGCTTATATGGAGCAGGGTGACATGGGATTACCCCCGGGTATATGCATTATTAGGTTACCCCATGATTTGATAGCTTTGGAACGACTCCTCACACGTTCGAGGACAAATGTATGTTTAAGTGGTGGAGGATGTAATGACCCGACTGATCATTATGATGTATTATGTGATGAACCGATAGGTCATCATATGTTTTAGAACCTAATTCTGGATTTCGAAGCCTCAAATACCTCATTTTAGCCTTCCTCGATTTGCGAGCACAATTAGGGTATTTTTCCGGAAAGCTTTTATGTTAAAAACTGATAAAAATATGAAATCTTTGCCTTAAAACCCATTTGAGTTGATTTTGGTCAAAGTTTTGAGCAAAAAGACTCGGATCTGTGCTTTGACGGTCCCGATGGGTCCATATCGTGATTTTAGACTTGGGTGTATGCCCGGAATCGAATTCGGAAGTCCCTAGCTCGAGTTATCGCATTCTGTTGAAATTTGAAAGTTTAAACGCTTAATGAATCTAAAGTTTGATTGATGTTTGAAATTGTTGATGTCGGGTCCGTATTTTGGTTCCAGAACCCGGTATAGGTTCATTTCTATATTTATGACTGGTTTGTCAAATTTGGTGAGAAACAGAGTTGGTTTGACATGATTCAGACGTTTGTTTGTCGAAATAGAAGTTTTAAAAGTTTGTTGAAAATTTCTTTTGATTTGGTGCTCAATTAGTAGTTTTAGGTGTTATCTTGGTGATTTGGTCGCGCGAGCGAGTTCCTGTTATGTTTTTAGACTTGTATGGGTGTTTGGTTTGGAGCCTCGGGGGCTCGGGTGAGTTTCATATTAGATCCGAAATGATTTTTCATGATTTTGAGTGATGGTACTGGTGTAATCGCATTTGCGATGTTTTTGTCGCAAATGCGACTATTGCAGTTGCGAAGCTGGGCTGCTAGGGAAAGGATCGCATTTGCGAAGAATTTTACGCTTTTGTGAAGCCTGTTGAGTTCGCATTTGCGGACTCAGCATCGCATTTGCGATAAAGGCCTGGGCGGGGTTGGTTCGCTTTTGCGACCAACTGATTGCTTTTGCTAAGTTCCAGTGTTCGCATTTGCGACCTTTTTGGTCGCATTTGCGAAGGCAACTGAGAATTTCAAAACTTCGCTTTTGTGATTAGTTGTTCGCATTTGCGAACCCCATTTCAAGACTTGGCTTCATTTTGTTATATTGTGAACCCTAGCTTCGATGGGAGGCGATTGTATGAAGGAATTTTCATACCAAATCATTAGGTAAGTACCTCTAATCAATTCTCAACTACATTTCATGATTTTACATAAGATTTAACATCAAATTCATGAGAATCTAGGGAAAATTTTGGGGATTTTGTCAAAATTTGAAAAAATGAAAATTTAGGATTTTAGAGTCGAATAGGTGTTGGATTTGGAAACAAAAGACGTATTTGGACTAGTGAGGCTATGGGTAGTCAAGACCTACACTTGGACCCGGGTTTCGACCGGGCGGGCCCGGGGGATGACTTTTGTCGACATTTTAGAAATTGTATAAAAATCACAGCTTTATTAAATGAAATTATTTTCTCTTGCATTGTGTGATGTATTTAAGTTGTCTTTGGCTAGATTAAGTCGAGCGGAGCTGAATTTGTAAAGGAAAAAGCTAAATTGAGCATTGAGTTAGCCGAATTGAGGAAAGCGTCTTGCCTAACATTGTTGAATGAATTTTTCCTTCTATTTGACATTGTTTGCTATAAGTGGGGGTGATACATATATGAGGTGACGGGCATATATGTATGTGCCAGGGTTAACCATGCTCGGGGGTAAATTATGTTATAAATTGTGTCTTGTAGAATCACGCGACCTTCTTGCTTCATGCCTTACTTGGCTCCTAGATACTAGGAACATAGTATTAAATGTTAGAAACTAAGACTTAGCTTATTATAACTTGATAAAATTTGATGGAATTCAAAGAATACAGTGGTGTGTTTAATTCGGTCATCAATATGCATAATCTTTAATACATTACTACGGCCGATATTCTTGAGATACTATATTCTATACCTATGTTGTAGATCATTTATGAGATTTGTTGGAATACTTGAATAATAAGGTTCTTACGGGTTTATTGAACTATTGTTGGCTTAGAAAGTTGTGATTGGTATTCATTTAGAATATTCGTTTAAACACTCTCCTTGACGTTATTTATGTTTCCTGCCTTGTTTGTCATTGATATACATATGCTTGGTAAGGAATAGTATAAATCATGAAGGGTGATGCCATGCCTTTGTTTATACATTATCATGTGAGGGAGAGTGTAAATTACGAAGGGTGATGTCGTGCCATATTATTGATAGTAAAAGCACGAAGGGTGATGCCGTGCCATATTATTGAGAGTAAATGCATGAAGGGTGATGTCCTGCCATATCATTTGTGAGTAAAATCACGAAGGGTGATGTCGTGCCATAATATTTGTGAGTAAAAGCACAAAGGGTGATGTCGTGCCACAATATTTGTGAGTAAAAGCACAAAGGGTGATGTCGTGCCATAATATTTGTG
The DNA here is from genome assembly GCA_000715115.1 of Nicotiana otophora. Lineage (NCBI taxonomy): Eukaryota > Viridiplantae > Streptophyta > Magnoliopsida > Solanales > Solanaceae > Nicotiana > Nicotiana otophora. The sequence goes on from AWOL01S0006000.1 coordinate 151,455, forward strand.
AGTAAAAGCACGAAGGGTGATGTCGTGCCGTTTCATTTATATTATCATGCTTTAAATTACCATGAGTTCATGGCACGATGGATGTTTCCGCATAGGTGAGGACGAGGGACATGCATTATGTTGTGATATCTTTCCTTTGTGTATACGTTTATGTCGTTACATTGAGTTGTTTTTGTTATATATATGGTTCTTATGTGACTTGTCGTTAATGCCCTGTTCTTGTTCTTTATCTTATTTATTATTGTGTCACTCATGCCTTCTACTTGCTAAACTTGCAAATACCATGCCTACTTCCTGTTGTCATAATTACATCTTTGTCGTATCTATTTTGGTTGCACTTAGTACATCCCTTATACCATGTTAGTCATTCATGCTTCTACTTGTTAACGCATAAAGATCATGTGTTCCCCTTTTATTTGTTATATTTGTATTTATACCTCCACCATGCTAGTTAGTTGAAATTATATTCCTTTTCCTGATTGTTGTCATCACCTTTATGCTTTCCGCCTAGTCTGTTACTGATGCCCTTGTGCACATTCTCGTTCATTATTGCTACTTGCGGATTTCCTACTTTGTCATTACCGTTATCGGTATTTCTGCCATCCGGTTATTACTGTTGTATGCATATTTAGTGAGGATGAGATAAATGCACGAAGGGTGTTACTGTGCAATTTACTTTGATATCAGAGTATATTCCTTATGTTATGAAAGTTATGGGGTGACTATTGTGGTTTATTGGTTTCGCTCTAAAGAAAATATTGGTTGAGATATTGGAAACTGTTGAATCGTGATCTCTTCTAGTACTTTGTTATTATTTTGTACATTCGTTTTGTGTACTCTAATCATGTTATACTGTAGTATAGTTCTTCTGCTAGATTTCGGTACAAATTTTTATCTGGGAACATCTTTTTACTAAAATGCCTCGTCACTACTTCGACGAGGTTAGACAAAATACTTACTGGGTACATGGGATCGGTTGTACTCATACTACACTTCTGCACCTTGCGTGCAGACCTTTGGAGCAGAGCTGCTGGTGATGTCGGGAGATGACCCTGAAGATGTTCATGCATTCTAGATATAGATGTCACTTGTCCTTGGTGGCTTTAGATTTTGTTAATCTATTTATGTAGCTTTCAAACAAATCGTGTAATTATTTGTATCAGCTTTGGAAATTCTAAGTCTTAGAAGTTCATAATTTGTACTACCAGTTCTTGGGTTAATTTGTAAAAGTTCAAATAATTCTTCATTTTCCTATAATTTCATTTGGATTGTATTGATTGTTAGTTGGCTTGCCTAGCAGGTCGAGTTAGGTGCCATCACGACTAGTGATTTTTGGGTCGTGACAGTTAAAAGAATAAATGCATGGCTAGTTCACCGTTGGGTATGTTGGGCGTCATCACGACCTATAGGGAAATTGGGTCGTGACAGTGCAGAGGTTTGCAAATACGAACATATCTCGCATTTGCGAAACCTGAGGCACAAGGAAAATTGAAACTCACTCAAACACTCTGAAATGTGTCGGAAACCCACCCGAGCCTCCGGGGCTCTACACTAAACATCCACATAAGTACAAAAATATCATACAAACTCACTCGCATGATCAAAAAAATAAAATAACCTCCGAAACCACGAATCGAACACCAAAATATATGAAGATTTCAATAAAACTCAAGAATTTCTAAAAACACAACCACACGTCCAATTCCTATCAAATCAACTCGGAATGATGCCAAAATTTGCAGACAAGTCACAAATGACAAAACAGACCTATTTCAAGTCCCAAAACAAGAATTCTAACCTCATAGCCAATAAATCAAATCATGGTCAAACTTAAAGAATTTATAAACCTTCAAATTACCAACTTTCGGGAAAACAAGCCAAATCAACTTAGGAACCTCTTAATTAAATTCCAGGCATACACCCAAGTCCAAAATCACATTACGAACCTATTGGCGCCATCAAAACACTATTCTAAGATAAATATGCAGAAGACAAACTTGGTCTAGTCTTCCAACCTAAAGCTTCTAAAATGAGAATCATTCTTTATCACTCAAAAACCAAAACCCACCATGCACGCAAGTCATAATACACAATATGAAGCCACTTAAGACCTCAAAACACCGAACAGGATGCTAAATTTTAAAATGATCGGGCGGGTCGTAATATTCTCCCCTTCTTAAACAAATATTCGTCCTCCATCATGCTAAAAGTTTCTCCAAAGCCATTAAATCACTGTGTAAACTTACCATACACATCCACACGGGTGATCCCATATCACCCCATCCACATAATCCCCAAAACACCATCTCAACTGAACATTATTCCTTCCACCCATATCGATAAGACTTAGAACCAAATTTCAAGATCCACCAAAGACCCGATTCTCACATAAACACATTGTATAATCCTCAACCTGCTGTAACAGCTTATGCATACATCTTTAATGTATAACCACACGACGTAACATATCACCTATATGCCTATAGCAACCACTCTGACCACAATAACTGCCCATTACCAAACCTTGTACCGATAAATTGCCTCATAATGATTAGAACTTTCTTTCAGACCTTCACAACACTGCTAATAATGTAAGAAACATGTGAAACTCATAACTACTCACCCGACCAACAAGCCACACCAAACGCCATTTGGGCACATACATCGCAATCCAAACCCAGCAAGCACCACTAGAATATGACTGAATATGGAAAGAGAAACACATGAGAGAACTATCTAACAAGTCCAACAGGTACAACTTCCCATCGGTACCACACTATGAATCCATTCCACCCGGAGAAACAAGACACACGCAACAACCACAATGAATCTTACCCTAACATAACCCCATTATGGCACATAGCCCGGTCCAAACATACGGATCCAAAAAGAACACAATGTTCTGATCCTCAACTCGGAATCACAAGTAAGATAAATATCCCAAGAACTGAAACACTTCTACTAACTTAATCTCGTAGAATAAAACCACAATACATAACAGACTTCAAATACCTGCAGAGCACCCAATTCACAAGTCGTTGCCAATCATCCAGGTGCTCTAGCTGTAGCACGTGTCCTCCTCAACCTCTGCCCCGTCTTCTACCCCAACCTCTAGAAACACCTACTCTAGGGGTACCATCATCGGTAACTGCAGCTCATGTCCTCACCATCCATGAGAGAAAAGAATAACAAAGGCTCAAACTCCGAAATCAATAATTCCGCACGATAGGAATGAAAGAAGTGAAGTTTCCTAATAGTTTTGTAGCCTCTCGAAGATAAGTACAAGCGTCTCTGCACCGATCCACAAGATTCTACTAAACTTGCTTATGACTTGTAGCACCTATGAACCTAGAGCTCTGATACCAACTTGTCACGACCTAAAATACTACCTTAAGGATCGTGATGGTACCTAGTCCTTAGGACTAAGTAAGCCTAGCACATGTTGAGAATTAACAGAACTAACCAACTTAACTGCTAAACATTAACTGATAACTGAAATAGCATATTTGAATAGAATATTAGTCATACAATCCTAAAACTAACAATATAGAGTCATAAGCTCTAGTAGGTATACTAGAAATCTCTAAATACAACTGAAATAAAAATAAACAGTAGTAACATAAGACAACATGAGGTGACTCAGAGGCCTACGAACGCAGTGACAGTTATACCTTGAAGTCTCCGCAGCAAAATCACAAACAGCTAGCTAATGTCCGACACGCTACGAGGTATCTGGATCTGCACAAAATATGCAAAAATATAGAATGAGTATACCATAGCGGTACCTTGTATGTATCAAGACTAACCTCGGTGGAGTGGTGACGAGGTTCAAGTTAAGGCACCTACTAGTGAAATAAAATGTACAGAATATTAATATAAAGCTAACAACGAAAAAAAAACAAGTAAATAAATGACAACGAAGGGTAATCATGATGATAAACAGCTGAATAATCAAAACACATATAATAAACAAGTGCAAGCAATTAAGTGAAAACAATGATAGTTCTTTCATCAGCCGTTCCTCCATAAGAATTACAACGAGAATCACCCCGAGGTACCACACCTCGACTAATATAAATCGCGAATCATATATACATGGCATCGCGTGCCCACATTATCGATCACAATCACACGGATAACTCACGTGATGCACGGACAACTTACATGTCGATAACATCAATATTTTGGATACACACGGACAACTCACATGCCAATAGTATCAATATCTCATATCCGCACAGACAACTCATCTTCCAAAAGTAATATTATCTCATATCCGCACAGACATCTCACGTGCCACCAGTCCAATCCACACACAGAAGGAAGATATACAAGAATACATGCACATGATTAATGAACATCAAGATTCATACTCCTAGACTGGTATAGGTGACATATGACGGTGTATTCATGTGCAAGTGTACGATCACAGCTCAAGTTAACAAGTAATATCAGAGACACCGAAGATCACATTGGATACAACACAACAAATCATGCAATATGCATGACACACACAAGAAAGTCACACCACCACACAAATCTCATCAATAATATGCCTCCAGGCCATCACATATCATTCCTAACGTAGCCCCACTGTCTCGCAGCATGCGCAACAACACAGTAAATGCCCGCATTGTCTCACCATACGTGCATCATTAATTATCCCACCTTGTCTCGTCACATGCGCAACCCAGATATATATATATATATATATATATATATATATATATATATATATATATATATATATATATATATAGAGAGAGAGAGAGAGAGAGAGAGCCTTGTCTCACCGCATGTGAAATTGTCGATAATCATAATAGCACGTCAAAACCTCGTGCAAACACCCCGATAATTCTCTCAACAATTTCACATGTGCCAAAGTCACAATCAACACAACATATTAACTCATACCACACGTGCTAATATGCCATAACATTGCCAAAACAATACCAATATCACAACAACGCATAGCCCACGACTTAAAAACAATGTATACAAGAGTCTCAACAACAACACAATGAAACGAAAATAAGCCAACAATGAAATATATTCCATAAAACAACTTCAATTAAAACATGTTAAAAGATCTCAATAACTACAACTCCAATCAAATATATAAGAATATCCTTAACAATGAAATATATGATATGTAATACTAACCTCAATTAAGTACATATGAGAGTAAACTCAATAATGAAATGTAATAACAACTTCAATTAAAGCATATAAGAAACCTAAGAATCTAAACTTGTTAATATTCCCATATAAGGTTGTGTACACACTCGTCACCTAGTGTACACGTCTTTCACATAATTTAAATAGCACAATTAAATGCAATCCTATGGGATAGCTTCTCCCACACAAAGTTAGGCAAGATATTTACCTCAATTAGGCCAAATCAACACTCAAATATGGCTTTTCCTTTAAACTTTACCTCCGCTCGTCTCAAATCTAACCAAAATCAACTTAATAACACCAAATAATGCAAGAAAACCCCATTCCTATAAATAAAGTTAAGATTTTTACACAACTTTTAGAAAGTCAGCATAAGTTAATCTCGCGTCCGTCCGGTCAAAACCCGAGTCCAATGGTAGATCTTGACTACCCATAACCCTACGAGTCCATACATGTGTTTTGTTTTCAAACCTAAGTCCAATTTGACTCTCAAATCTCAAATTTTTATTTTTCAAAACATAGACTTCCCAAAATATTCTCTTCAAGTTCAATGAAGTAGAAGTTAAATCGCATAAATAATCATGTAATGTAATTAAAAATTGATCAAATCACTTACCCAATAGTTGCATAAAAATATTCCTCCACAAAATCCTCTCCTACAGAGTCTAGGGTTTTAAAATATGATAAAATAAATCTAAGTCTTGTTTTCCAACCCTTATATTCAGCTGTAGGAGTCGTAAATGCAAAGAATGCATCACAAAAACGATGCCTGCTGAACTCAGGGGATGTCGCAAATGCAACACAGACTTCACATTTGCGAAGTCCTTCCCTTCCGGAAAAGAGATCAACTGATCGCAAATGCAACCATCCCTGCCCAGTATCCCAATCGCAAATGTGATTCAAAGTTTGCAAAAGAAAATCGTGTACTCCACAACCAACCTTTGTGAGACCTGAGGCACCAGGAAAACCGAAACTCACTCAAACACTCTAAAACGCGTCTCAAACTCACCCGAGCCCTCCAGTTCCACACTAAACATCCACACAAGTACAAAAATATCATACGAACTTACACGTGCAAGAAAAACACCAAAATAACATCTGAAACCACAAATCGGACACCAAAACACATGAAGATTTCAATAAACTCAAGAACTTCTAAAAACACAACCATGCGTCTGATTCCTATCTAATCAACTCGGAATGACGCCAAAATTTGCAAATAAGTTACAAATAATAAAACGAACCTATTCCAAGTCCCAAAATCATAATCCGAACCCGATAGCCAATAATCAAACCATGGTCAAACTTAAAAATTTTCTAAACCTTCAAATTGCTAACTTTTGGCAAAACAAGCCAAATCAACTTAGGAACCTCCGTATTAAATTTTGGGTATACTCCCAAGTCAAAAATCACATTATGAACTATTGGAGCCATCAAAACATACGTAAAAATCAAACTTGGTCAACTCTTTCAACTTGAAACTTCTAAAACGAGAATCATCTTCAACGTCAATCCCGAATTACTCGAATATAGAAACCGACCATGCACGCAAGACATAATACACAATATTAAGTCACTCAAGACCTCAAACTACTGAACGGAACGCTAAAACTTAAAACAACCGGTCGGGTCGTTACATGAATAATGTACTTCGCCAACTAAGAATTAAAAATGTAAATAATAATCTTAGTATGAATTAATAAAGAATACCAAAAGCAAAACAAAAAAATATTACACGTAATGAATGATTCTTTACAATAAATCATGGCTAAAGGTCTAATAAAATTTTGAATACCTTCAACATCCTTTTCCACTTTTCAAAGTTCTTCGCACTTAGATTTCTCATGATAGCAATCTTTTAAGATTGAGAAGTTTCCAATAAATAAACTTTGAAATTTCTCTTTTCTGGGAAATTAATCACCTATGAAACTTGTGATCTCCCTTGCAATTACTAATTTCTTAGCCTTGATTTTAGTCGAAGTCGATGAATCCAGTGCCAGGTTTCGATATACAACAGAAGAGTCAAATCACGAGGCTGTGAATACTACCCTCGAATTGGGTTTTACTAAAGAAAATTGAAAATGATAAAAAAAGACGCATTTTTAGTATAAGTTTTATTTTCATTTACAAAAAAAAAAAGTTTTTTTAAAATAATTATTTAGTTTAGTGCAATTTTTAAGTTAGATGCTTTTACCAAATAAATACTACATAGTTAGAATTTTTATCTTGTTATTTTAGTTGAGTAGTAGTGGCATTTTTATTTTATCAATTACAACAAAAGGAAAAAAAAGATTAACAAAACAAATGAGCTAATGGATATAGCCTTATGCAATTGGGGAGGAAATTCTTAGCCTCGTGCAAAGAAGAGACAATGCTTTACGTTATGACGGTGCAAGGCAGCTTGCTCGTACTTCTATTATTCCATTGGACACTTATACTTACCACCAACACAGTTATTGTGGTGCTCATACCCATAATGAAAAAGAAAAAAAACAAATAAGGAAGTCAGATTCCAAAACATGTTATGGCCAAAGTTGGTTTTGGTACCAATTTGCATTCTTGCAAATTGACAAGTTGCAGCAGCAATTTGCAATGTAACAAGCCTTCTGATTGGCTAAATTGGGTTTCCATTTTTTCTATAAATAGAAAGTTGTTGCTCTCTTATTTCATCACACCAATCTCAGAGGAAAACATATCTGATAATTAGAGAGCAGTGTGAGGTATTCACAAGCGGTATAGTCTGTGAGGGAAAATAGAAAGTGTGAGCGATATTATAGTGAGATGGGAATCATAAAAGAGGATTATTTCTTTTGAGACTATAGTGGTCCTTGGAGTATTTTACTCGGGACTACTGGATGTAAATTTCCTCATTATAATAGATTACTTTGCTCATCTCGGGCCCGTAATTGTTTTCCCTTATTCATAAGGGTTTTCCACGTTAAAACTCTTTGTGTTCTTATTGTTCTTTTTATTCTTGTTCATTACCGTATCTCGGTACTACGTTATTATTCCAATTTTTATTACCGTGAATATTATTTTCTATGGGAGGTTTTTATTCCCAACAACTAGTATCAGAGCACAGGTTTTGCTCATTCACATAAATATTGTTCGCGGTTAGTAGTACTATACTCGGTGAAAAACAAATATCTGGAGTAAAGTACGAGGTAGTAAAAGTCAATGGAGATAGCGGTTTCTCAACCATGGAAAATAAGGATGAGGGATCTGCTCATCTAACAAGGATTACACAAGGTATTAGAGTGATGCCAAGAAGCCTAATACCATAAAAGCAAAGGATTGGGCTGACTTAGATGAAAAAGCCGCTAGTGCAATTAGGTTGCACTTATCAGATGATGTGATAAATAACATCATTGATGAAGATACTGCATGTGGGATTTGGACAAGGTTGAAAAGCCTATACATGTCCAAAATGCTGACAAATAAAATGTACCTGAAGAAGCAGTTATATGCGTTACATATGGGTGAAGGTACAATTGTTTTGTCACATTTAAATGTGTTTAATAGTTTAATCATGCAGCTTTCCAACCTCGGAGTAAATATCGAGGAAGAGGATAAATCCATATTGCTCTTGAACTCATTGCCATCTTCGTACGATAATTTAGTAACAACCAGCATGCACGATAAAACCACTATTGAGTTGAAGGACGTCACATCGGCTCTTCTACTCAATGAGAAGATGATAATGAAGCTTAAAAGTCAAGGACAATCTCTCATCACAAAAGGTAGAGGCAAGAGTTACCAAAGGAGTTCAAGCAATTATGGTATATCCGGAGGTCGTGGGAAGTCTAAGAACCAATCCAAATCAAAATCCAGAAATTGTTACAATTGCGATCAACCGGGTCACTTCAAAAGAGATTGCCCAAATCTAATAAAGGGAAAAGGTAAAAGTTGTGGCCAGAAAATGACGACAACACAACCTCCATGGTGCAAAATAATGATAATGTTGTTATTTTTATAAATAAGGAAGATGAATGCATGCACTTTGCAGGTCTAGAGTCGGAATGGGTGGTTGACACAGCCGCATCTTACCATGCCACACTGATAAGAGAAATGTTTTGCAAATATGTAGCAGGTGATTTCGGCACTGTGAGATTTGGTAACACGAGTTATTCAAAGATTGCGGGGATTGGTGGTATTTTGTCACGACCCAAAACCAACCGTCGTGATGGCGCCTATCGTGGAACTAGGCAAGACAATTACTCAACTATTCCAACATAACCAAAAGCTTTGAAAAAAATACGAAAGTAGTTAATATTTAAGAAAAACCCTTGAAAACAAAAATAAGTACGCAACCCAATACAATCTCTCCCAAAATCGGGGTGTCACTGAGTACATGAACATCTACAACGGAAGATAGTCTAATACATCATCTAAAGAGTAAAAACTGAAACACAAGTAAAGATAACAAATGAGGGTCAAGGTCTGCGAATGTCATGTAGCTACCTCGATAGTCTCCCGAGAACCTGAATCCACACTCAGCAGCCGCCGTGATCGGAAGCACCTGGATCTGCACACAGGGTGCAGCGTGAGTACAACCAACTCAATAAGTAACAAATCCAAACTTTGGACTAAGAGTAGTGATGAACTCAACCGGCACAGTTCAATATAGAAGTAACAGTGTAGAAACATAGGCATGCTTTTAAGTTCAGCAGATAAACTCAAAACAGTAAAATAGATCAAATCTGAATGATAAGAAGAATTTAACGTCTCTACTCCAATATGCCAATGCATATGTTGTATGTGATGTACCATGTTGTCATCCTCGTGTGCTCACACTCTCATTTGCTCAATCACTCAGTATTGTATATGGCTAACCCGGCCCAGGGAAGATCCATCCCAGAATATATACATCGACTGACCATCAGTCACCTAGTACTGAGTAGGGCCAATCCAGCCCATGGGGAAGATCCATCCCCAGGTATATACTACTTCGGACAAGATACATGTCAAGGGAAGATCCATCCCTCAATATAATTAGTCGCGCTCACTGGATGTGTGTACAAACTTTGGAGGGGATCCTTCAGCCCAAGCGCTATCATAAATCAATATAACTTTTGCGGCGTACAGCCTGATCCCTTAAATGTCACTCATAGTCAGGCCCTCGGCCTCACCCAGTCATTAATCTCTCCAGACTCTCTCACGGGCTCACCATGTCAATGAAACTAGCCTGAAAACAATGATATGATGCATCAATACATAATGGTGCACGCCTACACGCCTGTCACTTGGCATGGGAGTCACCTCAACACCAATCATATAACACATATTTTAGGGTTTTGAACCCTCGGAGCCAAGTTTAGAAGTGTTACTTACCTTAATCCGAGCAAAACTCTCCTCCAACATGCCTTTGCCTCGCAAATTGGCCTGCAAATGCCTCAAATCTAGCCATAATAGTACGATACAATCAATATGCGCTAAAGGAATCAATTCTACAAGAAATTACAAAGTTATAACTCAAAATTTCGAAATCGGCCCCCGGTCCCATGTCTCGGAATCCAACAAAAATCACTAAACCCCAAAGCTCATTCAACCTCGAGTCTAACCATATCAAATTTACTCAAATCTAATAAAAAATCCAATTCAAAAGCTCAAAAGTCTAGCCCAAGAACTCTTCTTCATTTTCCTAAATTTTTCACCCCAAATCAGAAATTTAATAGTAGAATCAAAGGCATAATCATGAAAATTAACCAAAACTAGATAGGAATCACTTACCCTAAACACCCACGTGAAAATTCCTCCAAAAATTGCCTTCTACCAAGCTCCCAAATCAATTTTGTGTTATGAACTCAAACCCTCGTTTTTGAAACTTATAATTTGCCCAGTTAAGTCTTCATCGCGAACGTGGAACATTCCACGCGATCGTGAAGCACAACTATGCTTATGGCCAGAAGCGCTTCTACGCGAATGCGTAACAACAACTGCGGTAGTGTACAGCTGACTCCTCATAGCTACGTGATCACGTCCTTCCCCACGCGATCGCATAGAATAATTTCCTAGCCCGAGCTTCTGTCTCCAATACTCTACTTGAACGTGGCTTTTGCCACGCGTTTGCGAACCACAATATTCTACAAATATGCGTTCGTATCCCCCTGCTCGCGAACGCGTAGAACAATATCCTTCACTGCCAAGTTTAGCCTACGCGATAGCGGGACCTTCCCAGGTGATCGCATAAGAGGAAACCAGATCAGTGACACCAGAATACTTCAACTAACATGCCAAGTCCAAAATCGATATGTTAACCATCCGAAACTCACCCGAGGCCCCTGGGACCTGAACCAAACATACCATCAAGTCTTAAAACATCATATGAACTTAGTCGAACCCTCAAATCACCTCTAACAACAACAAAAACATGAATCACACATGGATTCAATCCTAATGAACCCCAATTTGTGCACACAAGTCACAAATGACACCACGGACCTACTCCAACTTTCAGAATCAGAATCCGACCCCGATATCAAAAATTCCACTCCCCGACAAACTTCCCAAAACTTTAACTTTTGCCATTTCAAGCCTAATTCAACTACAGACCTCCAAATCACAATTCGGACACGCTTTTAATTCCGAAGTCACCTAACGAAGCTAACGGAACCATCAAAATGCAAATATGGGGTCATTTACACATAAGTCAACATATGGTCAATGTTTTCAACTTAAGCTTTCCATTATGAGACTAAGTGTCTCAATTCATTCTGAAATCTCTCCGGGCCTAAACCAACTAACCCGATAAGTCATATAACAGTTATAAAGCACAAAAGTAGCAGTAAATAGGGGAAAGGGGCTACAACTCTCAAAACGACCGGCCGGATCATGACATCCTCCCCCTCTTAAACAAACGTTCATCCTCGAACGGGTCTAAACACATACCTAGAGTCTCAAATAGGCATGGATATCTGCTATGCATCTCCCGATCGGTCTCCCAAGTAGCCTCCTCCACGGGCTAACCTCTCCATTGCACCTTCACTAAAGCTATATCCTTTGACCTCAACTTCCAAACCTGTCGATCTAAAATAGCCACCGGCTCCACATCATAAGTCAGATCACCATCTAACTGAACCTTGCTGAAATTCAAAACATGAGACGGATCACCAACATACTTCCGGAGCATAGAAACATGAAATACTAGAAGCACACCTGACAAATTAGGTGGCAAGGCAAGCTCGTAAGCCACCTCCCCAATCCTCTGAAGCACCTCAAACAGACTAATGTACCGAGGGCTCAACTTCCCCTTCTTTCCGAACCTCATAACACCTTTCATGGGTGAAACATTTAGCATGACCTGCTCCCCAACCATGTAAGCAACATCACGGACCTTCCTGTTGGCATAACTCTTATGTCTGGATTGTGTCGTGCGAAGCCGCTCCTGAATCAATTTAACCTTGTCCAATGCATCCTGAACCAAGTCAGTACTCAATAGCCTAGCCTCCCCCGGCTCGAACCAACCCACCAGAGATCTACATCGTCTCCCATACAAAGCCTTATACGGAGCTATTTGAATGCTCGACTGGTAGCTGTTATTGTAGGCAAACTCCGCGAGTAGAAAAAATAGATCCCAAGAACCCCCAAAATCAATGACACAAGCGCGTAGCATGTCCTCCAATATCTGAATAGTGCGCTCGAACTGTCCGTCCGTCTGAGGTGAAATGTTGCGCTCAACTTAACCTGGGTGCCCAACTTTAACTATACTGCTCTCCAGAACTGTGATGTAAAATGCTTGCCTCGATCTGAAATGGTGGACACTAGCACACCGTGAAGGAGGACAATCTCCCGGATGTAAATCTCAGCCAACCGCTTTGAAGAAAAGGTAGTACCAACTGGAATGAAGTACGAAAATTTGGTCAACCGATCCACAATCACCCAAATAGCATCGACCTTTCTCAAAGTCCGTGGGAACCCAACTACGAAATCCATGGTGATCCGCTCCCACTTTCAATCTGGAATCTTTAACCTCTGAAGTAATCCACCCGATCTCTGATGCTCATACTCTACTTGCTGATAGTTAAGGCACCGAGCTACAAACCCCACTATATCCTTCTTCATTCTCCTCCACCAATAGTGCTGCCTCAAGTCCTGATACATCTTTGCGGTACCCGGATGAATGGAATACCGCAAATTGTGGGCCTCTTCCAGAATTAACTCACGTAACCTATCCACATTGGGCACACAAATCCGACCATCCATCCTCAATAACCCCATCATCCCTAATAGTCGCATCTCTGGCATCACCGTGCTGAACTGTGTCCTTAAGGACAAGTAAATAGGGATCATCATACTGGCACTCTATGATGCGATCATATAAGGAAGACCGAGAAATCACACAAGCTAGAACTTGATTGGGCTCCGAAATATCTAATATCATGAACAGGTTGGCCAAAGCCTGAACATCAACTGCAAGAGGTTTCTCTCCCACAGGAATGAATGCAAGACTACCCATACTCGCCGCCTTTCTACCCAAGGCATCGGCCACCACATTGGCCTTCCTGAGATGATACAGAATGGTGATATCATAGTCCTTTAGCAGCTCCAACCATCTCTGTTGCCTCAAATTTAGATGCTTCTATTTGAACAAGTGTTGGAGGCTCCGATGATCTGTAAAAACCTCACAAGATACACCGTAGATATAATGCCTCCAAATCTTCAATGCATGAACGATGGCCGCTAACGACAAATCATGAACATGGTAGTTCCTCTCATGAGGCTCCAACTGGCACGAAGCATAATCAATCACTCTACCCTCATGCATCAATACACACCCATACCGATCCGAAAAGCATCACAATATAATGTATAAGAGCATGAAGTTGAAGGCAAAACTATAACTGGAGGTGTGGTCAAGGTAGTATTGAGCTTCTGAAAGATCTCCTCACACTCATAGGACCACCTGAAAGGATCACCCTTTTGGGTCAATTTGGTCAAGGGCGATGCAATAGACGAGAAGCCCTCCACGAAGCGACGATAATAACAGCCAAGCCAAGAAAGCTCTGAATCTCCGTAACTGAGGATGGTGTGGGCCAACTTTGAATCGCCTCGATCCTCTTGGGATTCACCTGAATACCCTCACTGGACACCATGTGCCCCAAGTATGCCACTGAACTAAGCCAAAACTCACACTTGGAGAACCTGGCATAAAGCTTCTCCCCCCTCAACCGTTGCAACACAATCCTCAAATGTTGGGCATGTTCCTCCTAGCTAAGAGAGTACATCAGGATATCATCAATGTACACTATGACAAACGAGTCGAGATAAGGCTGAAATACATTGTTCATCACATGCATGAACGTTGCTAGGGCATTGGTCAACCCAAAAGACATCACAAAGAACTCATAATGACCATAACGGGTCCTAAATATTGTCTTTAGTATATCCGAGTCTTGAATCTTCAACTGGTGATACCCAGACCTTAAATCAATCTTGGAGAACTCCCTCACTCCCTGAAGCTGGTCAAAAAAATCATCAATACGTGGAAAGGACACTTGTTCTTGATTGTAACATTGTTCAACTGCCTATAATCAATGCACATCCTCATAGTGCCATCCTACTTCTTCACAAACAGAACCGGTGCACCCCAAGGAGACACGCTAGACCTAATAAACCCCTTATCAAGGAGTTCCTAAAGCTCCTCCTTCAATTCTTTCAACTCAACTGGTGCCATACGATACGGTGGGATATAAATGGGCGGAGTGCCCGACACCAAGTCAATACTGAAGTCAATGTCCCTGTCAGGCGGAATGCCTGGCAGATCCGCAGAAAATATATCCGGAAACTCCCGCACCACCGAAACAGAATCAATAGTGGGAGCATCAACACTAACATCCCTCACAAAGACCAGATAAGATAAACAACCTTTCCCAACCATCCGTTGGGCCTTCAAATATGAAATCACTCTGCTGGGAACATAGTCTAGAGAACCTCTCAACTCAATCCTTGGCAATCCCAGCATCGCCAATGTCGCGGTCTTAGCATGACAATCTAGAACTGCATGACATGAAGACAACCAATCCATATCCAAAATCACGTCAAAGTCCACCATACTAAGCACCAAAAGATCAACTCTGGTCTCTAATCCCCCAATAGTCACCACACACGACCAATATACATCGTCCACAATAATAGTATCGCCCATGGGCGTAGAGACATGAACAGATAAAACTAAAGATTCATGGGGCATATTAAAATGATGAGCAAAATATAATGATATATATGAATAAGTGGAACCATGGTCAAATAATATAGAGGCATCCCCGTGGCAAACTGAGACAATACATGTGATCACTGCATCTGAAGCAACAACATCTGGTCTGGCAGGAATAGCATAGAATCGGGCCTAACTGCCACCTGATAGGCCTCCCCCTCTAGAGTGACCTCTGGTTGACTGGGGCCTACCCCGAGCTGGCTGAGCGGGTGGTGAAGTAACGGGTGCTAAAGTTATAAGTTAACTCATCTGTTGAGCTGGACCTCCCGTAAGGTGGGGACAATACCTCTTGATGTGACCCATATCTCCATACTCGAAACAACCCCTCCCTGCGACTGGCGGTGGGGACTGAAGGGAGCCTCGAGCACCAGAATACCCGCTAGAAGAATCTGGTATCGATGAGCCCTTAATTGAAGGTGTATGGGACGAACTCTAAGATGGAAGGGCACTAAGAAATGACTGGCCATGATGTGTATTATATGAACCATGGCTGGATGATGCACCACGGTGAATTGGATGAGTCGTCTGAGCATGTCTATAAGGACGACCCCTGCCGTGGTGCAACTGACCTCTAGAAGGAACACCACTAAAACCTCCTGACCCACGAGGCCTCTTGGCCTCCCTCTCAACCTGGTCCTGGCTGCGGACTATCTCTATCTGCTGAGCAATATCGACAACCTCATCAAAAGTAGGATCAGATACCCTCTCCCTAGTCATAAGCAACTGCAGCTGATATGTTAGCCCATCAATGAACCTCCTAGTCATCTCTCTATCATTGGGAACCAACCAAACTACGTGACAAGCCAACTCAGAAAAATGCATCTCGTACTGCGTCACAGACATGCCATCCTGGCGAAGCTGCTCAAGCTGTCTGCGCAGCTCCTCTCTGCGAGACTGTAGCACGAACTTCTCCAAGAAGAGAATGGAGAACTCCGGCCATGTAAGTAGTGCTGCACCGACCGGCCTGCGCCTCTCATAAGCCTCCCAGCATCTGAAGGCATCCTCAGAAAACTGAAAAGTAGTAAATGAGACCGCACTGGTCTCAAGAATACCCGCTATCTGAAGAATCTGCTCACACTTATCAAGAAAGCCATGAGCATCCTTTGCCTCAGCATCGCTAAATTATGAAGGTAGAAGTCTCACAAATCTCTCAAGTCTCCTCGGCTTATCATCAGTCATAACGGGGACTATCGGGACCTGAGCAGCTGCAGTCGGCTGGGTTAGTAGTGCCCCCGAGGTCTAGAGTCCATGCATCACCTGCTTAGGTGTACGGGCGGCAGGAGTATGAGTACCTCCCCCGGCCTGAGAAGTGGTTGCTGCGTCCGGAACAGAGACCGCCTAAGCAAGACTGGTACACACGGTCAGAAACTGAGCTAAGGCCTCCTGAAGGCCTAGAATTACGATGGGCATAGCTGGTGCCTGAGCTAGCCCCACTGGCCCAAGTGTATCTAGTACCTGCTCCTGAGCTGGAGCGACTAGTGGGTCTGCAAGTGTTTCCCTAGAATTTGTACGAGCTGCACCCCTGCCCCTACCGCGGCCTCTACCTCAGTCTCTCGCGACCTTAGCTGGTGGTACTGGTGGTTATCCCTCCTGCCCAGTAGTACATGTCCTCACCAACTGTGAGAGAATAGAATAATAGAAATTTAGTTACCGGAATCAACAAATCCGCACAACAAGAATACAAGAATGTGAAATTTCCTAAGGGTTCGGCAGCCTCTTGAAGATAAGTACAAATGTCTCTGTACCGATCCGAAAGACTCTACTCGTGACACCTATGTAATTTAGGCTCTGATACCAACTTATCACGACCCAAAATCAACAGTCGTGATGGCGCCTATGACGGAACTAGGCAAGCCAATTACTCAACTATTCCAACATAACCAAAATCTTTGAAAACAAATACGAAAGCAATTAATATTTAAGAAAAACCTTTGAGAACAGAAATAAGTATGAAACCCAATACAATCTCTCCCAAACTGGGGTATTACCGAGTATATGAGCATCTACAACAAAATATAGTCTAATACAGCATAACGAATGGGGGTCAAGCTCTGCGAGCGTCATGCAGCTACCTCGATAGTCTCCCAAGATCCTAACTCCATACTCAGCAGCCGCTGTGAACAGAAGCACCTGGATTTGCACACGAGTTGCAGGGTGTAGCGTGAGTACAACCAACTCAATAAGTAACAAATCCATACTTTGGACTGAAAGTAGTGACGAACTCAACCGACACAGTTCAATATAGAAGTAACAGTGCAGAAACGTAGGCATGCTTTTAAGTTCAGTAGATAAACTCAAAACAGTAAAATTCATCAAATCCAAATAATAAGAAGAATATAACTTCTCTACTCCTACATGCCAATGCACATGCTGTATGTGATGCACCATGTTGCCAGCCTCATGTGCTCACACTCTCATTTTCTCAATCACTCATTACTGTATATATGGCCAACCCAGCCCTGGGAAGATCCATCCCAGAATATAAACATCGACAGACCATCAGTCACCCAGTAATGAGTAGGGCCAATCCAGCCAGTTGGGAAGATCCATCCCCAGGTATATAATGCTTCGGATAAGATCTATGTTCAGGGAAGATCTATCCCTCAATATAATCAACTGCGCTCACTGGGGGTGTGTGCAGTCTCTGGATGGGGCTCCTTCAGCCCAAGCGCTATCATAAAGCAGTATAACCGCTGCGGCATACAGCCCGATCCCACAAATGTCACTCATAGTCAGGACCTTGGTCTCACTCAGTCATCAATCTCTCCAGTCTCTCTTACAAGCTCACCATGTCAATGAAACTAGCCCGAAAACATTGATATGATGCATCAATAAATAACAACAGAGGCTGAGATATGATGTGAAATGAATAAATATGACTGAGTAAGAAATATCAATGAAATCAGTAAGATAACAACAAGAAACGACCATTATGGATCCCAACAGTACCGGCATATAGCATAGACATGATCTCTAGCATGTTTAACAGCTTAATTACTTTACCGCATGATGAAAATACGGACATCAACAAAATAAGTCCACTATACATTGCCATGGAATCAACCAGGCCACAATTCTTAGGTTGCACGCCCGTTACTTGGCATGTGCGTCACCTCAACACCAATCATATAACACATATTTCGGGGTTCTGAACCCTTAGAGCCAAGTTTAGAAGTGTTACTTACCTCAATCCAAGCAAAACTCTATTCCAACACGCCTTTGCCTCGCAAATCGGCCTCCAATGCCTCTAATCTAGCCATAACAGTACGATACAATCAATACGGGCTAAAAGAATTAATTCTACTAGAAATTACAAAATTATAACTCAAAAATCTGAAATCGGCTCAAACCTGCCCCGGGCCCACGTTTCGGAATTCAACAAAAATCACCAAACCCCAAATCCCATTCAACCCTGAGTCTAACCATATCAAATTTACTCAAATCCGATAAAAATCTCATTCAAACCCTCAAAAATCTAGCTCAAGAATTCTTCTTCATTTTCCTAAAATTTCCACCCCAAATCACAAATTTAATGGTAGAATGAAAGGCATAATCATGGAAATTAACCAAAACTAGATAGGAATCACTTACCCCAAAACACCCACTTGAAACTCCCTCCAAAAATCGAATTCTACCGAGCTCCCAAATCAATTTTATGTTATGAACCCAAACCCTCATTTTTGAAACTTATAATTTGCCCAGTTAAGTCTTCATCGCAATCCAAGAACATTCCATGCGATCGCGAAGCACAATTATGCTTCTGCCCAGAAACCCTTCTACACGAACGCGTAACAATAAACGCGATCACGTATATCTGACTTATCATAGCAACGCGATCGCGTCTTACCCCACGTGACCGCATAGAACAATTGTCTGGCCCCAGCTCCTGTCTCCAATACTCTAAGCGAACGCGGCCTTTGCCACGCATTCGCGAACCATAATATTCTACAACTACGCGCCCGCATCCCCCTGCTCGTGAACGCGTAGAACAAAATACTTCACTGCCAAACTTAGCCTATGCGATCGCGGACCTTCACACACGATCGCATAAGAGGAAACCATATCAGAGACACCAGAAAACTTCAGCTAACATGTCTAGTCCAAAATTGATTCGTTAACCATCTGAAACTCACTCGAGGCCCCCGGGACCTCAACCAAACACACCATAAAGTCTTAAAACATCATAAGAACTTAGTTGAACCCTCAAATCACCACAAACAACATCAAAAACATGAATCGCACATGGATGCAAGCCTAATAAACTTTGAATTTCTAAATTTCTACAAGCGGCGCCTAAACTATAAAATCACGTCCGATTGACCCCAATTTGTGAACACAAGTCACAAATGACACCATCGACCTACTCTAACTTCCGAAATCAGAATCTGGCCGTGATATCAAAAAGTCCACTACCGGTCAAACTTCCCAAAAATACAACTTTCGCCATATCAAGCCTAATTCAACTACATACCTCCAATTCATAATCCGGACACGCTCGTAAGTCTAAAATCACCTAACGGAGCTAATGGAATCATTAAAATGCAAATCAGGGGTTGTTTACATATAAATCAATATCCGGTCAATGTTTCCAACTTAATCTTTCTATTATGAGACTAAGTGTCTCAATTCATTCCGAAATCTCTCCGGACCCGAACCAACTAACCCGATAAGTCATATTGTAGCTATAAAGCACAAAAGAAGCAGGAAATTGGGAAATAGGACTATAACTCTAGAAACGATTAGTCATTCTCTTTATAAATGAGGAAGATGAATGTATGCATTTGCCAGGTCTAGAGTCAGAATGGGTGGTTGACACAGCTGCATCTTACCATGCCACACCGATAAGAGAAATGTTTTGCAGATATGTAGCAGGTGATTTCGGCACTGTAAGAATGTCGGATGTACATTAGTTCTAAAGGACGTGTGGCATGTACCTGATTTGTGGATGAAATTAATCTCGGGAATAGCTTTGGATTGAGATGGATACGAAAAATATTTTGCGAATAAAAAATAGAGACTCACCAAGGGATCATTAGTGATTGAAAAGGGAGTTACTCATGACACATTGTACATGACAAATACAGAAATATGCCGAGGTAAATTAAACATGGCACAAGATGAGATTTCTGCAGATTTGTGGACAAAAGAATGGGTCATATGAGCGAGAAGGGATTGTAGATTCTTGCCAAAAAATCACTCATCTATTATGCCAAAGGTACAACGGTAAAACCTTGTGACTACTGTTTATTTGGTAAGTAACATAGTCCTATTTCAGACATCGTCTGAATGAAAATTGAATATACTTGTTTGGTATATTCTGATGTTTGTGGTCCAATGCAAAATGAATCGATCTGCAGTAACAAATATTTTGTTACTTTTATTGATGATGCTTCACGAAAATTATGGTTTTATATACTTAAAATCAAAGATCATGTGTTTCAAGCTTTCCAGAAGTTTCATGCTTTGGTGGAAAGGAAGACAGGACAAAAGTTAAAGCATCTCTGAAGTGACAATGGAGGTACGTACACTTCAAAGGAATTTGAAGAGTATTGTTCGAGCCATGGGATCAGACATGAAAAGACAGTTTCTGGAACCCCACAGCATAATGGTGTAGCTGAGAGGATGAACCACGCCATTGTTGAGAAGGTGAGAAGCATACTCAGAATGGCTAAATTGCCTAAGTCATTCTGGGGTGAAGCAGTTTAGACATCCTGTTACCTGATCAATAGGAGTCAATCAGTTTCATTGGAGTTTGACATCCCAGAGAGAGTTTGGACCAGCAAGGAGGTGTCCTACTCGCATATGAAGGTGTTCAGTTGCAGATCTTTTGCACATGTTCCATAGGAGCAGAGAACAAAGTTGGATGATAAATATGTTTCCTGAATATTCATTTGATATGAAGATGAAGAATTCAGGTACAAATTGTGGGATCCTATAAAGAAGAAGGTCATTAGAAACTGAGATGTAATCTTCCGAGAAAGTGAAGTTGGAGTTGTAGATGATCAGTCGGAGAAGGATAGAAATGATATAATACCTAACCTTGTTACTATTTCTTCTACTTCTAACAATCCCGCAAGTGCAGAAAGTAAGACTACCAAGGTTGCCGAGTAGGGGGAGCAACCTGGTGAGGTTATTGAGCAAGGGGAGAAAGTTTATTATGATGTCGAGTAAGTGGAGTACCCCACTCATGAGAAGAACAACCTCAACCTTTGAGGAGATCAGAAAGTCCAAGGGTAGAGTAATGAAAGTACCCTTCCATAAAGTATATCCTCGTCAGCGATGAGGGGGAGCCAGAAAGTTTTAAGGGGGTGATTTCCCATCTAGAAAAGAACCAGTGGATGAAAGCCATGCAATAACAGATGAAATCTCTATAGAAAAATGGCACGTACAAGCTGGTTGAACTTCCAAAGGGTAAAAGACCACTCAAATGCAAATGGGTCTTTAAACTCAAGAAAGATTGAAATGGCAAGCTGGTCAGATACAAAGCTCGATTGGTGGTAAAAGGCTTTGAACAAAAGAAAGGTATTGATTTTGACGATATTTTCTCACCTCTTGTCAAAATAACTTCTATTCGGACAATTTTTGAGATTAGCAGCTAGCCTAGATCATGAAGTGGATCAGTTGGATGTGAAAACTGCATTTCTTCATGGAGACTTGGAAGAGGAGATTTATATGGAGAAGCCAGGAGGATTTGAAGTAGCAAAAAAGAAACACATGGTGTGCAAATTGAATAAGAGTCTATATGGGTTGAAGCAGGTACCGAGGCAGTGGTACAAAAAGTTTGACTCATTCATGAAAAGTCAAACTTATATAAAGATATATTTTAATCCATGTGTATACTTCAAAATATTTTCTAATAATAACTTTATTATTTTTTGTTATATATGGATGACATGTTAATTTTAGGACAAAACAAGGAGTTGTTTGCAAAGTTGAAGGTAGATTTGTCCAAGTCATTTGATATGAAAGACTTGGGCCCAGCACAATAAATTTTGGGGATGAAGATAATTCGAGAGCGAACAAGCAAAAAGTTATGGATGTCTCAGGAGAAGTACATTGAACTGTACTGGAATGTTTCATCATGAAGAATGCTAAGCCAGTCATCACACCTCTTGCTATTCATCTTAAGTTGAGCAAAAGGATGTGTCCTACAATAATAGAGAAAAAAAAGAGCATGACCAAAGTTCCTTATTCCTTTGTCGTCGGAAGTTTGATGTATGAAATGTTATTCACTAGACCTGATATTGCTCAAGCAGTTGGTGTTGTCAGCAAGTTTCTTGAAAATCCTGGAAAAGAACACTAGGAAGAAGTCAAGTGGATACTCAGGTACCTGAGAGCTACCATAGGAGATTGTTTGTGCTTTGGAGAATCTGGTCCAATATTGAAGGGCTACACATATGCTGATATGTCATGTGACATTGATAACAGAAAATCCACCACTGGATATTTGTTTACATTTTCAGTGGGAGCCATATTATGGCAGTCGAGGTTGCAGAAGTGTGTCACACTCTCTAAAACAAAAGCAGAGTACATTGCCGCTAGTGAAGCTAGAAAGGAGATGATATGACTGAAACGGTTTCTTCAAGATCTTGGCTTGTATTAGAAGGAGTATGTTATCTATTGTGATAGTCAAAGTGCAATAGACTTGAGCAAGAACTCCATGTACCATGCAAAGAATAAACATATCGATGTGAGATAACACCGGATCTGAGAAAAGGTAGAGAGTGAATCTACACAAGTCTTGAAGATTTCCACAAGTGAGAATCCTACAGATATACTGACCAAGGTGGTATCAAGGGACAAGTTCGAGTTGTACAAAGAATTTGTCGGCATACACTCAAGTTAAAAGTCTGGTGTTACCTCCTTCAAGAGAATGGGTCTGGAGGGGGAGATTGTGGGGTCTATCTCCATAATTAAAAAGCAAAAAAACCAAATAAGGAAGTCAGATTCCAAAACCTGTTATGGCCAAAGTTGGTTTTCGTAACAATTTGCATTCTTGCAAATTGACAAGTTGCAGCAACAATTTGTAACGTAACAAGCCTTCTAATTAGCTGAATTGGGTGGCCATTCTTTCTATAAATAGAAAGCCTTTGATCTCTCATTTCATCATACCAATCTTAGAGGAAAACATATCTGAGAGTTAGAAAGTAGTGTGAGGTATTCACAGGCAGTGTACTCTGTGAGGGAAAATAGAAAGTGTGAGCGATATTATAGTGAGGTGAAAATCTTAAAAGAGGGTTATTTCTTTTGAGTGTATAGTGGTCCCTGGAGTATTTTACTCGGGACTTTCGGGTGTAAAATTTCTCATTATAGTGGATTACTTTGCTCCTCTCAGGCCCGTGAGTTTTTCTCTTATTCAGAAGGACTTTCCACGTTAAAAATCTTTGTGTCCTTGTTATTCTTTTTATTCTTGTTGATTACCGTATCTCGGTACTACATTATTATTCCTCTATTATTACCGTGAATATTATTTTCTGTGGGGGGGGTTTTATTCCCAACAGTTATCAAGTGAGTCTGCTAAGAGGCAGAACCATGATTTTAAATTTATGAATTCTTAATTCTAGAATAAGCAGCTTATTAGGTTCTGAATAAATTATTTATATATATTAAGCGGATTTCTTAATACAAATTCAGAATTTGAACCATACTATTGGTTTTGTCATAATTCGAATAGTAGCTTAGCCCTTGAGTCTGCCTATCAAATTTTCTTAGGCAAATGAAAAGTAAAATACAAGCTTTACTTTCACTATGCAAAACACAGAACTTTTCATTATATGAGTTCAACTGTGCTTAATTATATATTTTAGTTGTTCTGCCATTCTTTCTTTGTTGTTAGTCATATAGGTATTCAAGATTTTGCTCTATCCTTATGTTCCTTGATTGTCTGATTCTTCAAAATTTGACTAACGCAGTAGTTCTTCAGGTTTGCATTCCCTTTGACCTCAGAGTTTCTGTTTTTTTACCTAGTTCTTTTCAATACCTGTGAATTCTGTTCTTTTTCTTGCTTTAAAGTTCGGAATTAAATATTTAACATGAATGGCTGCAGATTTTACGCTTCAACAAGTGTTTGCAACTTGGTACACTTTCTTGCATTATTTTTTTGTCAAAAGCTAAAGTTGCTTCTTTTCCTTGCACTTGCAGTTAAAGAACAATCTCAAAAACAAAAGAGATTACAAAGAAATATGTCACTCGAACATATTCGTGTCAGTGATCCGCCAAGTATTCTACAAAGGATTGAAAATGAACATGACTTGATAGGTCCCAAGAAGGATAGACTAAATGTTAGTAATAAAATAGAGCTATGGTTTTTGAGTACATATTCTCCGCTTGAAGGGAAAGCAAAATTGAAAGAAGCGTCAAGCCCTGCAAAGAAACATCAAAACCTTGATAGAAAATCTAGGACTCAGTCGTCATTACTATCTCATCTGGTGTAAAACAGTCATCCCTCCTGAGTTTGACTCCATCACATCTGATGTGCTAGAGAAGATTCAGTTTTCCAGGCCTCATATCAGAACTTATCATTCATATCCAGAAATTCCAATATCCTGTCCGCTGACTCATCAGCGCGTGGCTGAATTCATAGACAACGTTGTACAGAAGCTTAAAGATCTGCTGATTGTCTGCCTTAGTAAGCTGTCTGATGATTCAGTGAGCATATATTTTCAAGGATAAAGCCTTTTGAGCCACGGGTTCGTGAAATCTACATTGACGAGCTGGAAAATTTGAGATTATCGGACACTCCTCCGATGTCCTCAATTGAAGATGCAGTTCGATTAATTGATACGCTTTTCGATTTGGTGATCAAGTTAAGACGAATTTTTCCCTTGAGTACGGTTCTAACCCAGACCCTTCACCAGCAGCTTAACATGTTGAGACTGATTAGCAACTTTCTCAATGATATAAGGATCACTTTCTTCAAGAAAATAGAGGCTGCGGTCATTGATACTGAAGTTGTCGTTTACTCATTGTATGACAGAAGCAAGGCAAAGGAAGATCAGAACCAAGAACTATTTATTTTAGCTGACAAGATTCAGCGTATCGAGACATTGATTTTCCTGGAGATCCGACAGTGGGTACAGTCCTCTTCGCCTAAGAATGAGGCATTCGACTACTTCAACTTCCTTCTAGATAGCTTGAAGGAGGTGGACCTACACTATAGGTTGAGGGGTCACCGGCACCTTGAAATTTCTACAAATATTTCATATGTACTTGCAAATGTATTCAAACAATGGTCAGATATTAGCATAGGTCATCGTATCAATCTTTATGAGTAGTGATAAATTTATATTAAATGTCATAGTTTCACGTGACCGCCGAATCCTAGGTCCACCTCTGCTTGAAGGAGCTCTTAAGTAGCTATTCTAACTCACTTGCTGCTGTGAAGAACCAACTTGTAGTGCTACACAAGGAGCTTGAGTTTTTCCAACCTTATATCAAGGGTGTTGCAGAACAATGCGATAGTAAGCATGATCTTCAAGATTTTGCTGCGGAAGTCATTGATAAGGCATACCAGGTAGAGTATATAGTTGATTCTTGTGTAGTTCAAGATATTCCTCCTACTTATCTTATAGTGTGGCTCTCGGGCATCGTAAAGGAGATTAAGCTTATTAAGACAGAGTTGACCAAGACCCGGTGAAGATAAGATGGTGTTAGGAAACTGCATTGAGAACTGCAGCAGTCCAAGTGTCTTAAAACTAAGTCGGCAAGTGGGCCGGTCCAGGATCGGGACCGCGGGTCAAACGGGCCAGGACTGTTAGGACCGATTTTAGTGGGCCTGGGGCAATCATATGCTTTGGGCCCACCAAGACCGGGACCATTTGGCCCGCCAGGGACCGGACCGGTCCTTTCGCGGGTCAAACGGTCCCAATGGTCAACTTTTTTTAAAAAAAAAAAAAGAAGTTTTTTTTTTTAAATTTAAAATATAGGCGTTGGGCTGTCAAAAATAGCCGTTGGCTATTTATAAAATAGTCATTTAACCCCTCCAACTTTGTTTTAACCCCAAACTTTTTATAATTACACTTTTTTCCTATTTGCAACTATAAATATCCCCTCATTCTTTCATTTTTCTTACAAAATCATCAATCTATCACAATCTCTCTCTAATTTTTCTTCTATAATTGCTACTATTGCTTACTTTATTGTTATAATTTGTGAAACAATTGTGAAGTTGGTGAATTGAAATCTTCAACGTTAATCAATTTTCAACAAGTTGTTCGTCAATTCGGTAAACTCGTTCCAACTCTTAAGTTTTAATATTATAGTTTTGTTTGTTTTATTTATTTTCTATTACTTTATTAATTAAGATGGCTTCCTTAAAAAAATTTATTTGGTACAAATAAGGGAAAATCCAAGAGTGGCATCGGAGAGTGCTTTCAGTTAAGCAAGACTTCAACTCGGTGATTATAGAGCGTCTATGAGGGAGAGCTTGAAAAAATCAGTACTTTTCAGAGATTGGATCCGGTCGGAAAGAAGAAATTTTGGACTTGTTGAATCACAACGAGATGAAGACGAAGCTTACGAAGAAATGCTAGCTGAACTTGAGGAGGATGTTGCTTCGCCCGGAAGTGGCGATGACTAAGCTACTTTTCCGCCACTACCAACGGAAATTTCTCCGGACCTTGATGGATTTATGAAGTTTGTAAGAGATACCATGTAACTTGTATGAACAAAAATTAGTATGTATTATGTAACTTGTATTTTGGCACATCTTGATTAGTTTCTTTTTCTTCTCAATGGTGGTATTAGCACCTTGGTGTGCTTATTCCACAAGGGGGATGAAGACTAAGAAAGATATTGTCATATTGTTTTAATGCTATAATAAAATTACAAGGCATTGCTTTGAATATCTCTTTACAATATTTTTGTCTTTAGACTTTAAATTTGAATTAAAAAATATTTAAAACTTTAGGTCACAATTCTATAATAAAATTTATAAGGCATTGTCTTAGATATATTTTTTAACATCCTTTTGTCTCTAATTTCTATTTAATTATTTTTTAAAAATATGTTGGGCCCACTTAGCCCGCGGGCCGGGACCGTTTAGCCCGGGACCAAACGGTCCCAGTCCTGGTCCCGGGCCGGTCCCTACAAAAAGACCATTTGGCTCGGGACCATTTGGTCCGTTTAATTTGGGACCGGGTCGGGACCGGTACGGGACCGTTTGGACCGGCCCACTTGGCCTTTTTAGTCCCGGGACCGGCCCATTTGCCACCCTGACTTAAAACTGTGTAGCAGTTATTTACTGAATAACAGTCAGTTAGTTTCTATGTTATCCCTAATTTGTAGGAGTTGGTTTTTCAATTTTAGTTGAGTTTGTAAACTCTATAAATTTGTCTGAAGTTTTTAATGAATATGAAAGTTTGCTTTC
Organism: Nicotiana otophora; assembly: GCA_000715115.1. NCBI lineage: Eukaryota > Viridiplantae > Streptophyta > Magnoliopsida > Solanales > Solanaceae > Nicotiana > Nicotiana otophora. The sequence goes on from AWOL01S0006000.1 coordinate 179,213, forward strand.
ATGATCAGATTCTTGATTTTCTTTTAAAGTTCTTCAAAGTCATGTTCAACTTCTTTAATAGCAAGTAAATCAGATTTTTTTATTCTTCATTCTCTGCAAAACCTACAATTGGTATCAGAGATTTCGTTTCTTAAGGGATCTATGGGTGTTCATTAAACTCAAAACTCTCAACAAGGCAGATTTGTCAAGCGTGGAAGCATAATCAAATTTCTCAACAATGGCACCTCATGTTTTCAATGATGAAAATTATCAAATTTAGGTTGTAATGATGGAAACTTTTCTGGATGCCTTAGATATCTGGGAGGCAGTCGAAGAGGATTGTGAAGTTCCTCCGCTGCCCAACAATCCAACTATGACCCAAATTAAGAACCATAAGGATAGGAAAATCAGAAAATCAAAGGCAAAGGCTTGTCTATTTTCAGCAGTATTTTCTACAATTTCACTCGAATTATGTCTCTAAAGTCAGCCAAAGCCATCTGGATTATCTCAAAGCAGAATATGAAAGGGGATGAAAGGATCAGAGGCATGTAAGTGCTAAATCTCATCAAAGACTTCCAGATGCATAGGATGAAAGAAAATAAAACCATCAAAGATTACTCTGAAAGGCTCAGGGTAAGATTACTTGGTTCCGAGTTCAATGATTCTCAAATTGTTGAAAAAGTTTTGGTAATTGTGCCAGAGAGATTTGAAGCAACCATAACCACTTTGGAGAATACCAAGGATCTATCCAAGATCACCTTGGCAGAGTTGTTGAATACTTTGCAGGCTCAAGAGTAACGAAGGGTTATGCGAGAAAAAGGAAATAATGAGGGAGCATTGCCAGCCAAACACCAAGATGGTGGCAGAAATAAAAAGAAGAAGAACAAGAAAAATCAACCAACAAATGATGAAGGCATTGCATAAAATACTACCAAAGGTAAAGCAGAAAATTCAAAGAGAAGTTATCCTCCTTGTAAGCATTATGACAAAAAAGGTCATCCACCATGCAAGTTTTGGAAAAGGCTTGATTCCAGATATAGTAAATGAAATCAACTTGGGCATGAAGCAGTTATTTGCAAGAACAACGGTCAGCAGCAAGAAGCAGACACTCAGATTGTTGATGGAGAGGAGGAAGATTAACTCTCTGTCGCTATATCTTTTTCAAGTAGATCGTCTAGCGATTGTTGGCTGATTGACAGTGGATGCACTAACCACATGATAAATGACAAGGCCTTCTTTAAGGAATTGAAGCCTACGCCCATTACTAAAGTCAGAATAGGTAATGGCGAACATATTGCTGTCAGAGAAAAAGGAACAATTGCTCTTCCAAGTCATTCATGTACTAAAACAATTTCTAATGTGCTTTATGTACCTGACATAAACCAAAATTTGCTAAATGTTGGTCAGTTGATGGAAAAAGGCTACAAATTAATTTTTGAAGATAAACATTTCTTGATCAAGGATGTATCAAATCAAGAATTGTTTAAAGTAAAAATGAGAGGTAAAAGTTTCTCATTATATCCATTTGAGGAGGAGCGTGTCATTTTTTCAGTCAAAGAAAGTGTTGTAGAAATATGGCACAAGAGACTTGGACATTTTCACTATGAAAGGCTGCTCAAAATACAAAAATTGAAAATAGTTAAGGACTTACCTATGTTGGAAGTGAATTCTTCAAACTATAGTGCTTGTCAATATGGGAAGCAAAGCAGACTTTCATTTCCAAAGACAACTTGGAGAGCATCGAACAAATTACAATTGATTCATACTGGCATAGTAAGACCTCAAAGGACTCCCTCACTAAAAGGTAGCCTTTACTATATCATTTTTGTTGATGATCTAACCCGTATGTGTTGGATTTACTTTCTCAAATACAAGTCAGAGGCTCTTAATGTCCTTCAGATGTTCAAAGCAAAAGTAGAAAATGAGAGTGGTTGTAAAATTCACTCGGTAAGATCAGATAATGGAAAGGAATATACTTCTCAACAATTCATTATGTTATGTGAGGAAGCAGGGATCAATCATCAGCTTACTACTCCTTATACTCCACAGCAAAATGGAGTAAATGAGAGAAGGAACTGAAACATTATGGAGATGACCAGATGCATTTTGCACAGCAAGAACTTGACAAAGAAATTCTGGGCAGAGGCAGCAAGTACAACAGTGTTTCTCCAAAATAGGCTTCCTACAAAAGCAGTGAAGCATCGAACTCTTTTTAAAGCTTGGCATGAATTTAAACCATCAATAAATTTTCTTAAAGTATTTGTGGTCTATGTTTTTCCTATGTTCCTCAGGTTAAATGAGATAAGTTAGACAAAATATCTGTCCCAAGCATTTTTATTGAATATAGTATAGTTTCAAGAGCATATAAGGTCTTCCAACCACAAACTGAGACTATAATCTTCAGTAAAGATGTGTATATTTTGGATAATGAAGAGTGGTGTTGGGAAGATTCAAAGAAATGTATCATGAATTCTCTTGACTCAACACAAAAGGTTCCTAAAAGGCAAATATCAGCCTCATGGTAGGATGAGATGGTTGATCATTCACCTGTATGTGAACCTGTTGGGTACAATGAGGCCAAGAATGATGAAAATTGGGTAGCTGCAATGAAAGAGGAGTTTTTTGTGATTGAGAAGAACAAGACTTGGGAGCTTGTTGATCATCCTCAAGATAGAGAAGTAATTGGGTTGAAATGGGTCTTTAGAACCAAGCTAAATCCCGATGGTTCAGTCAACAAGCATAAAGCAAGACTTGTAATAAAGGAAATGTTTGGTGTAGATTATTTTGATACATTTGCACCAGTTGCTAGGCTTGACACAATTAGGTTACTTTTTGCTCTTACTGCACAATTGGGCTGGAAAGTGTACCAGATGGATGTCAAATCGGCATTTCTCAATGGTTTTCTTCAGGAAGAAATTTACGTGGAACAACCTGAGGGCTTTGCGGTGAAAGGAAGAGAAGACAAAGTTTATAGGCTAAGAAAGGCACTATATGGTCTTAAACAGGCACTAAGAGCCCGGTATGGTCGTGTTACGGCCCAAAACTAACTCCTGTCGTGATGGCGCCTATCGTGGAACTAGGCAAGCCAAATTATTTCCAAAACAAACCGATATTTTTATTTTAAAGATAATTTCAAGGTTATTTGACATAAAACCTCCATTTAAAAGAGTTCAAATCAAATAAAAATAGAAGTGCGGAAAAGAAAAGTCTGACATCGGGGTGTCACTAGTCATGAGCATATACTACGATCTGTCTAACAATATCAAGGCTAACTCAGCCCGGAGAATAGCTAAATACAACTAGAGGAAGATAAGAGGGAGAAGAGCAGGGGCTGCGATCGCCAAACAGCTACCTTGCTATCTCCAAGAAAATCGGCAACCAGAACACTCAATAACCGCTACCGTGTCCAGCTATACCTGAATCTGTACACAAGGTGCAGGGAGTAACGTGAGTACACCAACTCAGTAAGTAAGAACAATAAATAAATACTGAGCAGTAGTGACGAGCAATAAAGCATATAACGTTCATATCAGGAAATCTCAGCAAAATACCACATGCTTTTAAAATCAGCATTTGAATCAAACATCTCGCTTAAACCCAGTTCCAGTAAAAATCATATAAAGATATCTTCCAACAGTTTTCCAAACGAAGGCTCAATACAAAAGTGAGAAAAAATGATGAAAGCATAAACAGCCCCTCGGGAAAAACATCACTCATATACAGCCCATCGGGCAAACCCCACAATCACTCTTGCCACTCGGGCATACCTCATAATCACTCATGCCTCCCAGTCACTCAGCACTCGGCACTTGGCACTCGCACTCAGTAGGTATCTGCGCTAACTGGGGGTGTGTACAAACTCCGGAGAGGCTCCTTCAGCCCAAGCGCTATAATTTGCACCGACAACTCACGTGCGATAATAATAAAGTATGTTGTAGGCGAGCAGCCCCGATCCACACTCATTCTCACCAATCAGGACCTCGGCCTAACTCAGTCATAAGTATGCTGCAGGCGGGCAGCCCCGATCCACACTCATCCTCACCAATCAGGCCCTCGGCCTTACTCAGTCATAAATATCTCAAGCCACTTGGGCATTTCAGTAAATCAGGGCATTCGGCCCAAAATATTTATATGCATCAAAATAGAGTCATAAAAACTGAGTTATGCGGTGAACAAGTATAAACATGACTGAGTATAGATTTTCAATCGAAAATAATAAGAGGATGGTAAGAAACCGCCCCTAAGGGTCCAAACAGCATTGGCGCAAGGCCCAAACATGGCATTCAGCCCAATTTACAAAATTTCTTTCTAAAACATATAAGTATCAAATGGTTTCAACAAAATATGCAACTTTACATCTGCTACGGGACGGACCAAGTCACAAATCCCCAACAGTGCACGCCCACACGCCCGTCATCTAGCATGTGTGTCACTTCAAAATAGTAGAATGATACGAAATCCGGGGTTTTATACCCTTAGGACTAGATTTACAATCGTTACTTACCTCAAACCGATCAAATCTCTACCCCGCAATGCTCTTGCCTCTCGATGCGGCCTCCAAATTCTCCAAATCTATTCACCATCAGTATAATACCATCAATATACGCTAATGGAATGAATTCCACAAGCAAAGCTTCATAATTAGACCAAAACCCGAAATTGGCTCAAACCCGGCCCTCGGGCCCCCGTCTCAGAATCCGACAAATTTTATAAAACTAGAAAGCTCATTCATTCACGAGTCTAACCATACCAAATTCATCAAAATACGACATCGTTTGGTCCTTCAAATCCTTAAATTACTCTCCAATCATTTCAAGCCCTAACCCCTCATTTTCACTAATTAACATAATTAAAACAACGCAACATCACCATATATACAAGTATTTGGGCTCAAGTAACTTACCTCAACGAAATTCCCTTGATTTCCTCTTCAAATCCCTCCCAAAAGCTCCAACAACCGAGTTGAAATTGTGAAGAATGACCAAAATTCGCGAAGGGTTCTATTTATGGTTTCTGCCCAGAGTTTTCGCACCTGCGGCCATTTTCTCACACTCGCGCGACCGCAACTACGGTCCAAGAAGCCGCACCTACGCAACTCACTTAATCACCCAGCTTTCGCACCTGCGGACACCTTCCTCGCACCTGCGGACTCGCATCTGCGGTCCCAGGTGCGCATCTGCGAAACCAGTCCAAACTTCTCATCTCCGCATCTGTGCTCTAAGTCTCGCACCTGCGGGCTCGCAGATGCGGCCAATTCTTCGCACCTGTGTTCCCAGCCTTGGCCCAGCGTCTCTCACACCTGCGCACTCCCCACGCGCACCAACAGCCTCGCACCTGCGACCCTTTCTTCCGCAGGTGCGGAAATAGACGAAGCAGCAGCTCCAGCTGCAATTTCCAACTTCAACAAATCCGATAACCACCCGGAATCACCCCGAGGCCCTCGGGACCTCAACCAAAAATACCAACAAGTCATATATCAACATACCAACTTAATCGAACCTTCGAATCACTCAAAACAACATCCAATCATCAAATTACCGTCGGATTCAAGCCTAAGAACTTCTAAATTTCCAAATTCGGCAACCGATGTCAAAACCAACCAAACCACGTCCGAATGACTTCAAATTTTGCACACACGTCACAAATGACACTACGAACCTACTCCAACTTCCGGAATTCCATTCCGACCCCGATATCAAATTTTTCACTACCGACTAAAATCGTCAAATTTTTAATTTTGCCAATTCAAGCCTAATTCTAACACGGACCTCCAAATCACATTCTGGACGCACTCCAAAGTCCAAAATCACCTAACAGAGCTAACGGAACCATCAGAATTCAAATCCGAGATCGTTTACACAGGTCAATATCCGGTTGACCTTTTCAACTTAAGTTTCTACTTAAGAGACTAAGTGTCTCAATTCACTCTAAAACCACTATGGTCCCGAACCAACTAACCCGATATAACATAATACAGCTGAATAACATAAAAGAAGTAGAAATGGGGAAAATGGGGCTATAACTCTCGAAACGACCAGTCGGGTCGTTACATCCTCCCCCTCTTAAATATCCATTCGTCCTCGAACGGGTCTAGAAACATACCTAGAGTCTCGAATAGGCGTGGATATCTGCTCTGCATCTCCCGCTAGGTCTCCCTGGTGGCCTCCTCCACAGGCTGACCTCTCCATTGCACCTTTACTGAAGCTATATCCTTTGAACTCAACTTTTGAACCTGTCTATCCAAAATAGCCACCGGCTCCATATCATAAGTCATATCATCCTCCAACTGAACCGTGCTAAAATCCAAAATCATGGGACGGATCTCCAATATACTTCCGGAGCATGGAAACATGAAATACTGGATGCACACTCGACAAGTTGGGTGGTAAGGCAAGCTTATAAGCCACATCCCATATTCTCTTAAGCATCTCAAAAGGTCCAATGAACCGGAGGCTCAACTTGCCCCTCTTCCCAAACCTTATAACACCCTTCATGGATGATACCTTCAGCAAGACCTTCTCCCCAACCATAAAAGATACATCACGGACCTTCCTATCCGTGTAGCTCTTCTGCCTAGACTGCGCCGTGCGAAGCCGCTCCTGAATCAATTTCACCTTATCTAATGCGTCCTGAACCAAGTCTGTACCTAAGAGCCTAGCCTCACCCGGCTCAAACCATCCAACCAGAGATAATTGATAATTGTTGTTATATGCAAACTCTGCGAGTGGCAGAAACTGGTCCCATGAACCCCCAAAGTCAATGGCACAAGCACGCAACATGTCCTCCAATATCTGAATAGTGCGCTCGAACTGCCCGTCTGTCTGAGGGTGAAAAATTGTGCTTAACTCAACCTGAGTACCCAACTCTCGCTGCACGGCCCTCCAAAACTGCAATGTGAACTGAGTACCCCTATCTGAAATGATGGAAACTGGGACACCATGCAGGCGAACGATCTCTCAGATGTAAATTTCAGCCAACCGCTCTGAAGAGTAAGTAGTACCAACTGGAATGAAGTGTGCGGACTTGGTTAACCGATCCACAATAACCCAAATAGCGTTGAACTTCCTCGAAGTTCGTGGGAGCCCAACTACAAAGTCCATAGTGATCCGCTCCCACTTCCACTCTGGGATCTCTAACCTCTGAAGCAAGCCACCCGGTCTCTGATGCTCATACTTAACCTGCTGACAGTTTAGACACCGAGCCAGAAACCCAACTATATCCTTCTTCATCCGCCTCCACCAATAGGGCTGCCTCAAATCCTGGTACATCTTCGCGGCACTCGGATGGATGGAATACCGCGAGCTATGGGCCTCCTCAAGAATCAACTCTCGAAGCCCATCTACATTGGGCACACATATCCGGCCTTGCATTCTCAGCACGCCGTCATCACCAATAGTCACATCCCTAGCATTACCTCTCCTAACCCTGTCCTGAAGAATGAGCAAGTGAGGGTCATCATACTGACGCTCCCTGATACGGTCATAAAGAGAAGACCTGGAGACCACACAAGCCAATACCCGACTAGGCTCCGAAATACCCAATCTGACAAGTTGACCTGCTAAGGTCTAAACATCTAATGCCAAAGGTCTCTCTATTGCTGGAAGATATGCTAAACTCCCCAAACTCTGTGCCCGGCGACCCAAAGCATCGGCCACCACATTGGCCTTCCCCGAATGGTACAAAATAGTGATATCATAGTCCTTAAGAAGCTCCAACCATCTTCGCTGACGCAAATTAAGATCCTTCTGCTTTAACAGATACTGTAGACTCTGGTGATCAGTATAGATCTCACAATGAACCCCATACAAATAATGACGCCAAATCTTCAAGGCGTGAACAATGGCTGCTAACTCAAGATCATGGACAGGATAGTTTTTATCATGGGTCTTTAACTGGCGCGAAGCATAGGCAATCACCCTACTTTCCTGCATCAAAACACAACCGATGCCTATCCTCGAGGCATCATAATACACAGTGTAAAAACCTAAAGCTGATGGCAGAACTAACACTGAAGTTGTGGTCAAAGCAGTCTTGAGGTGCTGAAAGCTCTCCTCACACTCATCCGACCACCTGAATGGAGCACCCTTTTGGGTCAATTTGGTCAAGGGCGATGCAAAATATGAAAATACATCCACAAAGCGATGGTAGTAACCCGCCAAACTAAGAAAAGTCATAATCTCTGTGGTTGAGGACGGTCTGGGCCAACTCTGCACCGCCTCTATCTTCTTCGGGTCTACCTGAATACCCTCACTGGACACCACGTTCCCCAAGAATGCTACTTAACTGAGCCAAAACTCGCATTTGGAGAACTTTGCATAAAGCTTCTCCTCCCTCAATCTCTGTAATACAATCCTCAGATGCTGAGCGTGCTCCTCCTGGCTACGGGAGTACACCAGGATGTCATCAATAAATACCACAACGAATGAGTCCAAATAGGGCTAAAATACACTGTTTATCAAATGCATGAACGCTGCTGGGGCATTGGTCAGCCCAAAAGACATCATCAAGAACTCATAATGGACATATCGGGTCCTGAAAGCTATTTTAAGAATATCTGAATCCCGAATCTTCAATTGGTGATAACCGGACCTCAAATCAATCTTAGAGAACACCCTCGCTCCCTGAAGTTGGTCGAATANACTATAATCTGTACGGACAACTCACGTGCGATAATAATAAGGTATGTTGCAGGCGGGCAGTCCCGATCCACACTCATCCTCACCAATCAGGCCCTTGGCCTCACTCAGTCATAAGTATGTTGCAGGCGGGTAGCCCCGATCCACACTCATCCTCACCAATCAGGCCCTCGGCCTCACTCAGTCA
>AWOL01S0006000.1:195827-214802 GCA_000715115.1 Nicotiana otophora
AACTTACATATTTTAAATACTAATTTATTATTTAATAAAATATATTTTGATTCTCAAAATACTAATAGTATTTATTTGCATTTTATACATAGGTGTATAAAAAATAAAATGTTTTGTTTATGCAAAATGAGCATGGTTTTAAAACATGGGTCAAGTTGGACGGGTTAGACTATGACCCATTGTTTAGCTCATCTTGACCCAGCCCATCTTAGCCCCTGTAAGCTTTGGGCTAGGTTGGGCAATGATTCATTTATTGACCTAACTCATCTTGACCCGCCCAAATTCAGCCCAACCTGTCCATTTGCCACCCCTACTTAAAACTGCAACAAATTGAATTTGATTTGGATGAATGGGAATTGAGAGATAATGAGTTCCCTCAGCTCCAATTCTTGAAACTTGAAAATCTCAAACTCTCGAAATGGGATGAAGCCTTTTCTTGCCTTGAGCAATTGGTTTTGGTTAGATGTTTATATCTCAAAGAAATCCCTTCTTGTTTCGAGGACTTGGGTAATTTGCAATACATTGAGGTAAACTCATGCAGTGAATCTATTGCGGACTTGGCCAGGGATATCAGAGACACACGACTTGATAATGGACACGGATGTGATTTCAAAGTCTTCACTTAGCCTGCAACCTTCCGTTCCTTTCCAGTCAAACTACAGGTATAATCTTAAGCAAATGCTGGTATTTCTACTCTCATTCGATTGGTCCAACCCAATTGCTAAAAATGCTGAATTTATGACATTATTAGTAGAGCTTGACTTCACAATTTTACAAATATCAAGATAAGGGGAAAAAAAAGTTATAAAAAAAAGATTAGAGCTAACACGAATTACATGTTTTGCAGCAACAGTAAAATGATTTAATAGACCAAAAAGCGGCAGAACAAGAACGAAGACGAAAAGCTCCACACAGAGTCTCTCTTACGGTCTCCACCATAACTGACCTAGTAAAAATTTTCCAGTGAATTGCTAGGTCATAGTCGTAGATGACACTGACTCTTGTTCTTTTTTTTTCAGTTCTATATTCATGACATTGAGGATAACAAAATGCATATTATCAGGTGATTTGAATATAATTTGTATCAACAAGTTTGCTGGTAAGAGGGAGTCCATATAGAAGTTTGTGGTATCATGCAGAAGAAAGTTTGTACTCAGAATACCTATACAACCCTCCATGTCTTTGAAAAACTCGAGCTCTTTAGAGTCGTAACAACAAACAGGACATTCAAGTGAGAGAATTGAACATATTAAGAACAGAAAGTTGCTGCTGAAACCTGAGGATAATTCACTCTTCTTGCAAAAGCACATCATGCCTTTATTCGTACCACAAATGAACCTGTAACATCAAAAAGCACATCAGTAAAAGCAAATCCTACATGCAACAGGAACATGTGGAAAGCATTTTCAGCAAATTTGACTAAAAAAGGTAAAGATAATGAAGATTTTCTTCGTCATTTGTATTTTTATGTAAAGAAAATTGCCCTTTTCAGAGATGGTGGGATGGATGTTGTGAAATGAAATAATAACTCTATCGTAGACACTGGCTTGGTTTGATATTCGATGAAAAGAAAGGGTATATATACTAGTTTAAGATTATATACAAACTACTTCAAACAAGAAGTATTTTGCATGCCTACTCAAGTTGATATGTCAGTTACCCGCTGGAAACTTTCTGATCATTTTTCAAGACAGAAATACCTACCGAAGCTTTAATCTACCTCGTAGTTTATCTATCACCATCCAGTCTTCAATTAAGGCTTTTTCCCAAATGGCCAGGACTATGATGTTAAAATGGCCTTGAGATATCTTTATCCAATTAATAACAAAAGTATGACCTTTAAAAGTCTCTTGAACTTTGAGTACTCGTTGTGCCAAAAATGTGTGCTTGTAGGCAAAAAGTAAAAAATTCCAAAATCACCAATCAGATAGGGGAATTATTGCCCCACCCACTTTTTCAGATGGGCACGGAAAATGTACAAATGGAGCTCATGTTTCCTCTTCATTTTAGAGAATTAGCAAGATAAAACCCAAAATGAAAAGACTTACAGGCGGGAAGATTAGATATATCTGCAGAAACTGCACAAGGAATTCCAAGGTTTGAAAGTGCTCCCCTTATGATTCCACATGGGAAATAGAGATGCATTCCTATGGCTTGTGCTGCTTTGTTTTCAGCCATGGCTGAAGGGTCTTGAATAGAACCAAGAGTTTCAATAGAGGGATCAACTGACATACGTGACAGCCAACGAAAGCGATTGTCTTGCAACACAAAGGTTCCCTAACAGGAGCAGTAGTTAGAGATCACTATTGCTTAAGCAGCAATAAAAACAACTCTCTAACTTATTCTGTGATTGATGTGGAACCTTAAACTTACTCTGTGATTTGTCTTCAGGTTGTCTATTTGCTTCTTGAAGACCTCAGACCAGAAGTCCTTGCATATGAATTTGATAGCCTCTAAATGATCAGTGAACCGGGGCCTATCCATGGTATACCTAGCAAAAATAATTATATAAAGGTCAAGTGAAATATTATCCTGCTCACAAGCACAGGTTGTCAAGGTAATCCTGCTCACAAGAAGGATCAATCCGTTAAATATTATCCATCAAATCAAGTGTGCCAAATTAATGCTTATAGAGCCAGGAACGCTACACCTAAATGCCTAATACTATGAAAACTTTATCTCTAATTAAAAGATAAAGTTAAAAGTAAGGGATAATGTAAAAGATAGAATCTAATCTAGGTAATGATAAACATATACAGAATCTAAAAAAATACAAAAAAAAATCTAAAAGATAAAAGATAAACAAGGAAATCGAGAAGAAAACTTCTACCAAATTCATTTTCTACTACTATAAGCTCTTCCAAATTTCTTAGGAGTTGCATCACAAATTAATGCTACAAATTAATGATTGGTAGCAAGGTGATAGCGATTAAATAAGAAGCAAAAATAAAAGAAGAAAAACAAGAACCAAGACATTGATTTAAACGGTCTAGAATACAGAATAAATCATCAAGAACTAGAAAAGGAAAATTATGACAACCCGACATAAGAAACTGACTTTGTTTGAGGCTACATAATACTTGGGAATACCTTTAGGGGCTAGATACAAGGGAAAGAAGGTGTGGCAAAAGATTGAAGAGAGATGTGAAAAAAGGCTTGCTATGTGGAAAAGACAATACTTATCTCTAGGGGGCAGGGTGGTGCTCATCAATAGTGTTCTTGATTCTCTCCCTACATATCAAATGTCCTTATTTCTAATGCCAGTTAGTGTAAAGAAAACCCTAACTGGGACAAGGTGATGTTGGATTAAAAAAAAGTGGTGAACTTGGCAGCAGAAACTTGTAGGCACACAACAATAGTTCACCAATGAAGTGGCTTTGGAGGTAGGGAAAAGAAGACGGGAGCTTATGGAGAAGGGTTATATTTGATAATTATGGGGAACAAGAAATCTGGTTCACAGGTCCTGTTAACTTTTCCCATGGTATAGGTCTATGGAAGCACATATGCACCTTATGGTCAATCTTTGTTGTCAACACAAAGATAAAGGTTGGTATTTGCAGAAATACAAGGTTTTGGCAAGATGCTTGGATAGGATGTGCCCCTCTAATAACTCAATATCCTGGTCTTCATAGGCTCATTTTGAATTCTAATATTTCAATTTCTAATTGCTGGAATGTGAACAATTGGTGCTTAGCTTTTCATAGAAATTGCTTTGATTGGGAAGTTCCTAGATCGGCTTTACTGTTGAATGATTTAGACAAGATGGCTCAGAATATAGAAGCTCTGAACACTATTGTATGGACAAGGAAGACAAATGGGCAATACTATGTTAATTCATGCTATAGGGAACTCAACACGGAAGGAGGCAGCAATGAGAGATGGCCTTGGAAGAAGGTATGGACGATGAAAGCACCCGATAAAGTCAAATTGTCATTTGTGTCTCACTCAAGGCAGCCTTCAGAAAAGAGGTTTTCGAATATGTAGCACATGCTACTTGTGCAACAGTGCAGAGGAAAGCGGCAATCATCTTTTTTTTGCAATGCACTGTAACAGTACAGATTTGGTCTTTATCTTTTAACAATCTCCGGGGTCCTTTATGTAATGCCTTATACAGTGATAGATTGGTTAATCAGCTGGGGTACTAGAAATTAGATACTTGAAAATGTCATAACTCTTGCAAACTATATCAAAGCAATTTGAAGAATTTTATTCCCAAAAAGCACATCCAAAAGTAGTACTCAGTAAATATACATGATGTATGCCTTGAAATCTATAGGGAGATTATTGTTCACTTGCATCTTCAGTAAATTCACGAAAAGATAATTTAGTATAAGGAAATTGGTCACCTCTCGGAAAGTTGGTGGCCGACCTGAAAACCGATGGCTTCGATGCGGCGGGCGGCGAGCTCAGGTTTGTCGGCATAGAAGCCATTGCAGTAGGAAGACACGATCTCTGTCAGTAAACTCTCCACACAGCTCTCTGATACTTCTCGAACCATTTCTGTATCCTCTTCACAAAAACTGCAAATGATTTTCCAAAGGTAAAAAAGTGCTCCTTATAGAATGCTGATTTTCAATGTCAAGTCCCAATATAACTATTTTTAACACTAAACCCAGTTGAATTTCCGTCTTACACTTTCAGTTGCAGCCTTTTTGAGGCCATCACTTCTCTGACCAACTGGTCACTTCATTCCACCCATTTTACCACTTGCTTATAACCAAACAAAACCAAACTACTAATTTTATATATTTATATTAAAATTAACTTCTCATGTATTAGAGAAACAAATAATTCTTTGAATTTTCATGTATCAGTATCAGATAGATCAAATAGAAATTAACAGATCTGAACCAAATCATCAAGGATGAGCGGATACACATCACACAGAGGAATACTAATAGTAAAGCAATAAGAAAACGGGAAATATCGATGTGTGAAGAAAATAAGAAAGAGAAGAAGATCGTACCTTGAAAAAATTGGTGGGAATCAAACGAGAGCGAGAGCGAGAGCGAGCGAGCTTCTTAGAGAAGGAAAGCACAAGAAAATAGAAACAGAGAGAGGATAATGACAATAAGTGCTGTCAAAATGGTTAAAAGTTGGGGATTTTTATTGTTTGTGTTTTTTAGCGCGTATAAATAGATTATACACATATAATATATACATGTTTATACTCAAAATCGGATAACAATTAAATTTATAAGTGATTTTAAGGATACGTAGACTAACTTGATACAAAATAATAAATTAGATCGCAATTGAAATAAATAATGACAAAGTATATGCAAATCACACGAATTGAATAGTATCAGCCTTTAAAGGTTAGCCATCCTCGAGTCAGGTTCGCTTCGATCGGTGTCAGGATACAGAAGAACAAGAGCTTAAAGAGAGATAATAACAATGTATTGCTTAAGGATGCGTGTTACAATGTCCTCAATGAATTATCAAACCTCTATTTATACAGTAGAGGAGTCCTACTATAGATACCATTCTATAAAAGGTAAAATCCCTTAATTAGCTGATATGCGCCGAGATTTCCGCCGTAATACCCGACCGGTAACGAATATTTCGGTCTTCTGTTGGTTATGCTAACAATATTTCTTCGAGCTCGATCGGGGCTAAGGTCAACTCTGGGATTACGGACCCAATGTTCCCGAAAACAGGCGTTCTAACCCCGGGTTCTAACCTGGTGGGACTCGGGGTTGATCTTCAGTCTTTGGTTGTCATGTTCCGAACTTAACCTGTCATGTCGTAATCGAGCTTGATTCCGACCGTATACAGATAGTCCCCTCATTTTTCGGAGAGTAGACGACGAGAAATGACATGACCTTTCGATTCTCTCTTCGACACCACACGACAGAAATGACAAAACAATCGAAACGTCTCGTCAATCAAGTCTTAATGGCATTAAATGTTTATCAGTTGCTAGTCGGCCACTCCTGGATGCGAACCGTCGTTGACAAACTATAAATACCCCTCATTTGCTCATTCAAACTTTACATTCAAAATTTCTGCTCCCGTATAGTAATTTCAATACTTTCAGGCACTTATATTTGAGGTCTTTTTATAAGAACTTTTATTTCATCTTCATCCCAAACCATTAACTGTACTCTTTTAACTTCCGCTTTCTCCTTATTTCCTCTCCATAAAGAAATGGCGAAAACTTCCAAAACCGTTCCCCAAAAAGAAACTCCTTCTACCTCACGTCCAGCTACCGAAGAGACCGCTTCACGTACTGCTGTCGAGGAACTAACACCGGAACCCCCTCTAAAAATATTCATCTCGGGGGGGTGCCCGGTCAGTGCTGATTTTAAAGTCGAAAAGCCCTCATCTGTACCAGGCCGGTGTGATGAGTTCTCGAGGTACATCTTCTCGATCACCGAGGATATTCTCTCCGAAGTCAAGAAGGATTGTAACTGGGTTGACAAGCATGTGGTGGTTCCCAAACCTGACGAAGCCATCACCACCCACGTCGAGGGATTTTTAAGTGTTTACACTTATCCCTTCACGTTAGGACTCTTGGACCCGGTTATCATCGACTTTTGCAAAAGATACGAGGTAACCCTCGGTCAAATTCACCCTTCTTTCTGGAGGATCATAATCCTCCTCCGTTTTTTTGTAAGCAAGATCAAAATGTGATTATACAGTCCCCGACTCTACTAGGGGGGCTCATCAAGCTCGCTCGTCGGGCCAGTAAAGTCGCATTCTCGAGTATCGATGAAGGTAGGGATCGAGGTTGGCTAGGTCGTTTTGTCTGAGTGAGGACCTCGGACTTGATCCCGGCCGAGCACATATCGTTCCCTGAGAAGTGGAACATGAAACGTAAGTATATAATATTTCTTCCAAGATTTTATTTATCGCCTTTTTCCTTCCTTCTTATCGGTGTTCTTTGATGGTGCAGTTGTCGCTCGGATCCTGAACGTAGTTCCTCGACTCAAGGAGTGGGTCGAGGGCATCGTATCACAAAGTCCTTATTCAGAGCACTCGTGGCGCAAGCTTTCAAACGGCCGGTAGGAGGACCGTTCACACTGTGAGATCTCTTTCATGATAAAATATTTGGTTTCCCTTCTGCATGATTAATTCCTTACTTGTTTTATTTCTATTTGCATGTTTACCCAAGGATGTCCAAATGAGGCCCTCACCCGGTAATGACGATTTCCCCACTGAGTCCCCTACTCCGAAACAGGGTGAAGAGAAGAAGAGAAAAAGGGCTTCGAGTTCTCCGAGCTCGGATAAAAAGAAACCAAGGAGGAGGCTGATCCGCAAGCCAAAAGAAACCTCCAGCTCCCGAATACTGGATTCAGACTCGCTCTACTGGCTCAGGGACAAGTTTGAAGAGGATGAAATTTTAGTGTCCCGAGAGCCATCGGTCCTTGAAGAATGGGCATCAACTGAAGGGGGGACGATAGAGGCCAATCCCTTCCAAACTCAAGAGGTTGATGCATCAGTGAGGGTCAAGAACCCTCAAGACGCAGGTTCTGATCCACCCGGTGTCATCGATATAGAGAGATCGCCTTTGTTCACGAACTAAATGTTTGGTAAAGCTCAAGCGGCGAAGGAGCGTTCAAATGAGGGGGTCCAAGGAGCGAACGATCCCCTCCAAAGCTTTTTTGATGGCGTGGACTCTATTGCCACAGAGGATGTCACCGGATTGGGTGATTTAGAAGTACCAAGAAGAAGTGTGCCCTGGGGGACATGTGGGTCTAGCTCAAGCCCGAGATTAGTCAACCGATTCCCTGCCTCGAGTGTCGATCCCGGTCGGAAGCGATCGATCGTTATCTGTTCTGGAGGACGCACAGGTCCTTTCCACGCCTATTGGGGTAGCTAGTTACCTCTGATGCCTAGTGATTGAAGAATACCAATCAAATATGAACGAGGTGTAATCTACGTGCTTGTTCAACGAAGCACAGCATGCATTGAATCGGGTAAGGTGTTATCAAACCTTTTCATTTTCCAATTTTGGTTACTTAATGATCTTAATATTTTTCCTTATATTCGCAGGCCTCGGTGCTTCACCATGATACCTTCCTCCGATATCGAGAAGAGCTGAGTCTCCTCGAGGCCGAAGCCAAAGAGCATACTGAGAAGAGAGATATGTACAAATTTCTCAGTGAGCAACGTGAGGGAGAGGTTAAGAGCCTCCGAGTTGAGCTGGAGGTGGCTCTAAAGGAGCATGCCGACTTGGTCGAGCAGGTAAAAATATTTGAGGTTAGTGACGAAGAGTTAGGCTCGGTGAGTAACGGTCGAAATCTGTAGGTCCAACAAAAAATTGATCAGATCGATCAACTACGAGCTGAGATAGATGTTGTCAAGGGCGAGACCGACGAATGGAGCGGCAGGATGGATCATCTGGCCTCAAAAAAGGAAGTTGCTCGGGCACAACTCACTTCGGCTGAGATCCAGCTTCGAGCAACAAAGGAAAAGGCCGAGGTGCAGGCCAAAAAGATTGAAGAGCTCCAGTCTCGGCTAAGTTCGGCTGCCTCTGATCGAAAAATTATGGCCAAGGAACTTAAAACGGCCAAGTCAGCGGCTACGGTGGTTAAAGCCGACGCCGACGATGATGGTGGCCCAATATAAGGCCAATGTTGAGGCGGCCCAGGACCGCTTGAAAGATATTATAGAATACGAGAAGCAGTTGCCACGAAGAGAGGCCCTCGGGGAGGTTCATGCTCGGGGTTTTGATCTATCGGCCGAGATCGAAACCGCTAAGGGGCTCGAGGTCGAGGACAAGAAATTGGCTTACCCCGTGGAAGAATAAAAAGAATACTCCGAGGGTTCCGATGGAACCGGGGGCGAAAAGGACCAGGCTATTTAAATGCCTTTGTAGATGTTTTAGCTTTTTTCGTACTTGTGCACTTTTGCACTTTTTGTTAAGGCCATTTGGCCTTTGTAAAGATTGTATATAATATACAAAGCTTGTTTTTCCCTTCGGCGGTTTAAGAATTTTGTTTTCCTTTGCTTTATTCTTTATGTTTGCGAAGATCGAAATGCCTTAGCATAAAATAGTTAGGTCATGTTCGGAGATTCGAACAGGTCTTGCCTTTGACATTATTTTGTTTAAGGCATCATGGGGGTTTGGTGTGACCAGAAGTACTTATGATTTTTCCCAAATTACTTATGTTTTTTTAGATTATAGTTTGCCGAAGGTAGCCTTTAGAACCTGTTATGAATTTTTAAAGACCTTATTTTTTGTTACGGGTCTCGGACGTCTCTGAGCCATTTTAATATGGTCGTAGCCTTTAGTTCGGGTATTGCCCATTGGGCTTATTACCCCGAGTTATCTGGGCTTGCCTAAGATAACAATCCTCGAATGGAGATGGCTATAGCCTTTAAGGTTCGGGCGTTGCCTAATAGGTCTCGTGCCCCCGAGCTCCGATATCCCGAGCCGTCCGAGTTTACTTTTGGATGGAAGCCCCCGATTGAGAGTGTTCATTTGAATCCGGATAAAGGCATCTCTTGGGCTCGATACCTTTAGGGGATCGAATGTAAAAATTTCCTTAAGAGGAAAAGAAAAAAGAAAACTTTTTAAGGGACAAGATATTTATCCGCAAGGTAGAAACTTCTTTTTATACTTGTGCGTGATAATTACACATATATACAAGTTTTGTGCCAGGGCTCAAGTAGTCTATGCGGGCACGGTTCATTTGATCATTTGGCCCTTACAGTAAATTCTATTGATCGAGTCGAGACCATTCAATCATAAAATTGTCTTCCTTGCTAAAGTCGTTATCCGATAGTTCGGCACTTAAATGTCATGGACTTAGTGTTAAGGAAGGTCACACTAAACACCCGGAACCCGAACGAAGAAGCCGGGGCCAAACTAGAAAGGGCCTTATCAAATTATCGAGATCACCGGTAAAGATTCGTACAAGCTTGGAACAATGAATGGTAAGCAACTACCGAACAACTAGAACATAACTCACTTGAAGCGATACTACTGCTAAGGTACGACTCCATTCATTTCCTTTTATTTATTTACATTTCGAACTAACACTTGCAAGCAATCATCAAAGGACGATACAATCTTTAGGCCTGAAAGTACGCGTTGCACTCTTTTTCCCTTGAACCAGTTTTGTCCCAAATGGGTTTTCCGGCAAGGTTTTAACGAGGCAACAGTAAATCGTGCTAACTTAGAATTAAAGGCCGGTTACGAACTAGTATCGAAGATCAATTGGCCCTTGGGAAGTAATATCTCTCGATCCGCTATTTTTAGGCGGCCAACCAGACAAGGACTGTTTCGCGTCTTTCATCTAATAGATCTAGGCTCGTGTTCATAGCCTAGTAGTTCGATTCCTTGGTTGCATATTAGAACCTGAGACTTGGTTCTCCTACCTCGACTGGTATTAGAGCTTTGGCGCAGTAAACTAGTGAGAACGGGGTGGCCTCGGTACTAGACTTCGAGGTCGTACGGTATGCCCATAAGATTTCGGGCAGGATTTCCTTCCATTTTCCTTTGGCGTCGGTCAACCTCTTCTTGAGTTTTTGGAGTATGGTTTTGTTGGTCGATTATGTTTGTCTGTTTCCACTAGGGTGGTAAGGTGTTGATAGGATCCTTTTGATCTTATGATCTTTGAGAAACTTGCTAACTTTGCTGCCGATGAATTTTTTCCCGTTGTCTCATACGATCTCGACCGGCATTCCGAACCGGCATATGATGTGGTCCCAAATGAAATCGATGACTTCCTTCTCCCTGACCTTTTCGTATGCCTGGGCTTCCACCCACTTAGAAAAATATTCAGTNTCCCGTTGTCTCATACGATCTCGACCGGCATTCCGAACCGGCATATGATGTGGTCCCAAATGAAATCGATGACTTCCTTCTCCCTGACCTTTTCGTATGCCTGGGCTTCCACCCACTTAGAAAAATAGTCAGTCATAAATAATATAAATTGAGCCTTACCGGGTGCCCATGAAAGGGGGCCAACAATATCCATTCCCCACTTCATGAACGACCATGGTGACAAAATCAAATGCAGTAGCTCCCCAGGCTGATGAATTATCGGAGCGTGTCTTTGACATTTATCACATTTTCGTACAAACTCCTTCGAGTCCTTTTCCATATCAATCCAGTAGTAGCCAGCTATGATCACTTTTCGAACCAATGATTCGATGCCTGAATGATTTCTACAGGTGCCTTCATAGATTTCCCTCAAAACGTACTTGGTATCCCCTAATCCTAGACATATCGCGAGTGAGCCATCGAATGTTCTTTTGAACAGGGTTCCGTTTTCGGGCAGGCTAAACCGGGGTGCCTTTGTACGTAGGGCCCTCGATTCTTTTGTATCCGGGGGCAGTTTTCCGGTCTTCAGATATTCTATATATTTATTTCTCTAGTCCCAGGTTAGGCTCGTTGAGTTAATCTCGGCATGGTCTTCTTCAACTACCGATCTCATAAGTTGTATGACTGCCCTCGAGTTGAATTCGTCGTCCTCAACCGATGACCCTAAGTTAGCAAGGGCATCGGCCTTACTATTTTGATCCCGAGATACGTATTGCAAAGTCCATTGTTTGAACCGATGTAATGTTACCTGCAACTTATCCAGGTACCTTTGCATTCGTTCTTCTCTGACCTCGAACGCCCATTAGCTTAGTTTACCACAAGACGTGAGTCGAACTTGGTTTCAATCACCTCTGCCCCCAGGCTTTTGGCTAGTTCGAGACCTGCAATCATGGCCTCATATTCGGCCTCGTTGTTAGTAAATTTCACGGTCCTAATAGATTGTCTGACTACATTGCCTGTTGGTGGCTTCAATACGATGTCAAGTCCGGACCTTTTTGCATTCGAAGCGTCATCCGTAAAGAGGGTCGAGATCCCCGAGGAGATTCTTGAGTTGATTAATAACTCTCTTTCGACCTCGGGTATTAGGGCCGGCATAAAGTCGGCTACAAAGTCTGCCAAAATTTGAGATTTAATGGCGGTCCAGGGTCGATATTCAATATCGTACCCATTGATTTCCACGACATATTTGGCCAACCGGACGGAGAGCTCGGGCTTATGCATGACATTCCTCAATGGGTAAGTAGTCATGACACATATGGGGTGACACTGGAAGTATGGTTTTAGCTTTCTAGAGGCGCTTAGCAAAGAGAGCGCCAACTTTTCTAGGTGAGGGAATCTAGTTTCGGCCTCACCTAGGGTCCTTCTAACGTAGTAAATTAGAAATTGCGTACCTTGCTCTTCCCGGACCCGGATTTCACTTACTGTTATCTCCGATACTGCCAAGTACAAGTATAGTTGTTCGTCTATCTTCGGCGTGTGAAGTAGCGGTGGGCTCAATAGATACCGCTTGAGTTCCTCCAAGGCCTGTTAACACTCCGGGGTCCATGAGAAGTTATTCTTCTTCTTAAATAGTGTGAAGAACCGGTGGCTCTTGTCGGAGGACCTCGAGATGAATCGCCCCAGGGCGGCTATGCGCCCGGTTAATCTTTGCACGACCTTCACATTGTCCACAACCGTGATATCTTCGATAGCTTTGATCTTGTCGGGGTTGATCTCGATTCTCCGGTTGTATATCATGAATCCGAGGAATTTACCTGACCCAACTCCATACGCACATTTCTTTGGGGTCTGCTCCATATTGTATTCTTCAATATGCTGAAGGTTTCCTGCAAATATTTTAAATGATCCTCTGCTCGCAGGGACATAACCAACATATTGTTAATGTAAACCTGCATTGATTTTCCTATTTATTCCTCGAACATCCGGCTTACTAGGCGTTGGTAAGTGGCACCAGTGTTTTTTAACCCAAATGGCATCACGTTATAGTAGTATGTGTCATATTTAGTGATGAATGAGGTTTTTTCCTGATCACCCGGGTTCATCCGTATTTGGTTGTACTTGGAGTAGGCATCGAGAAAACTAAGGATCTCATGGCCGGCCGTGGCGTCGATCATGCGATCGATGTTGGGCAAAGGGAAAGAGTCCTTGGTACATGCCTTATTCAAATTCTTATAGTCTACACATATTCTTAGTTTGTTCCTTTTTTAGAGACTACTACTATATTTGCTAACCAATCCCGGTATTTAAACTCCCTAATGAACCCTATTTTAAGGAGTTTAGATACCTTATCCTTGATGAAAGCATGTTTGACCTCGGACTGGGGTATCCTCTTCTTCTTGACCGGATGGAACTTCAAGTCCAGGCTTAGTTTGTGAGTGGTTACCTCCGATGGAAACCTTGTCATATCAAGGTGGGACCAAGCGAAACAATCTTCATTAGCTATAATAAATTGAATGATCTTTTTCCTGAGCTTGGGGATTAACCCCGTACCCAGGTATACCTTTCGATCAGGTAGGTGGTCATTCAATACGACTTGTTTCAGTTCCTCGATCATTGATTTTGTAGCGTCGGAGTCATCGGGGGCTATAAAAGATCTGGGGACCCCGTAGTCATCATCCTCGTCTACCCCTCGTTTCTCCGATTCCATCGAGGTTGGTATCAGTGATTGCTATTTGGCCCCGTCTTTGACCATTTGGTTTGGATACTTCGATGTTGAGATTGTGGATGTTGGGATCACTTCATTGACCGCTAACATTTCCTTGGCGGCCGGTTGTTCCCCATAAACTGTTTTGATTCCGCTGGGTGTTGGGAATTTTAGCACTCAGTGCAGTGTCGAGGGCACTGCTCTCATGTTGTGGATCCAAGGCCTCCCGAATAAAGCATTGTACCTTATATCTCCTTCGATCATATAAAACTTAGCTTTCTGGATGGTTCTGGTGATGTTCATTGGTACTGTTATCTCACCCTTAGTGGTTTCACATGCCATGTTGAATCCATTTAGAACTTGAACCGCAGGCACAATTTGATCTTGTAGACCGAGCTGCTCTACGACCCTCGATAGTATGATGTTGCCAAGCTACCTGGATCAATTAACACACGTTTAACTCAAATTTTATTTACCAGTACAAATATTAACAGTGCATCATTATGGGGTTGCACGATCCCTTCTGTCTCCTCATCGCTGAAAGACAAGGTTCCTTCAGGTATGTAATGTCGAATTCGTTTCTCCCTCATGATGGACACTTTGGTGCGCTTCAACATCGGCCCCTAAGGGACATCGACCCCACAATAATCATGTTAATGATGTGTTGAGGTTCTTCTTGTTCGATCTGTTTGTTAAAATCCCTATTCCTGAAATGATTCTTAGCTCGGTCGCTCAGGAATTCTCGAAGATGCCCGTTGTTGAATAGTCAGGCTACTTCCTCTCTCAACTGTCGGCAATCCTCCGTTCTGTGGCCGTGAGTGCCGTGATATTTACATATATGGTTAGGATCTCTTTCCGTGGGATAGGATTGTAGAGGTCGATACCATTTGGTATCTTTGATGCGTCCGATAGCTGATACAATGACGGCATCATCGACATTAAAGTTGTATTCTGATAACCCCAGTCACTTCTCCTTTCATTTCTTATAAAGTTCCGCCCGGACCCACTGATTCTTCGGTATCCATTATACGGATGATACCAATCCCTATTTGGTCTCGGTTCACAATCGATGTCTCTCTTGACTCTGTCGATGGTTCTAACGGGATAAACAGACCCCGAAGGGGCCCCGAGTTGATCATCTTCCACTCTGATCTTCGATTGATACCAGTTATACACGTCGGCCCAAGTAACGGACGGATATTCTATCAAGTTTTGTTTCAACTGTTGTGAAGCCACCGAGCTTCGAACATTGAGCCCTTGGGTGAAAGCCTGAACGACCCAATCATCAGCGACCGGTGGCAGGTTCATTCGTTCCATTTGAAATCCGGACACGAACTCTCTGAGCATCTCGTTATCCTTATGTTTTACTTTAAAAAGGTCTGATTTCCTGGTCTCGACCTTGATGGCCCCGGCGTGTGCTTTTACGAAAGAATCTGCAAGCATAGCAAATGAGTCAATAGAATTAGGAGGTAAGTTGTGATACCATATCATAGCCCCTTTTGACAGGGTCTCCCCGAACTTCTTCAACAGGACAGACTCAATCTCATCATCCTCCAAGTCGTTCCCTTTGATGGCACATGCGTAAAAGGTTACATGCTTATTTAAGTCGGTCATTCTGTTATACTTAGCAATCTCGGGCATGCGGAATTTCTTAGGGATCGGCTTTGGAGCCGCACTCGGAGGAAAAGGATTTTGCACGAACTTCTTGGAATCCAAGCCTTTCAATATTGGCGGTGCTCCTGGGATTTTGTATCACCCAGAAAATTTTTGAAGAACTTAAGTGTAAAGCCCGGTAAAATTTGCAAAACAAAATATTGTTTCATGGTGCCGGCTCGGGCTTTTTGGGTAGAACAATGCACAGGAAAGTAAAAGAAAATTTTTGGCTGAATAGTGTATTTCTACGGTCTATTATGCGACCACAGAATCACTCTGCGGACCGCATAATGGTCACAGAGTGAGACAGTTAATTGGGTCAGTTGGAAGCAATTATGCGGTCGACTATTCGACCGCATAAATGTTATGTGGTGCATTATGCGACCGCATACACAGACAACTTTTTTGATCATTTTATCAGCAATTATGCGACCGATATGCGGTCCGCATATCCATTATGCGGTTGCATATGCGACCGCAGAACTGTTCTGGAGCTCCATTTTTGAGTTTTTAAAATCCGACCCTATTTCGTTAAATACACTTTTTGGGCCATTTTGAGCCATAATCTAATAGTTTAAAGTGAGAGAGAGAGAGCCCTAGAGTGAGAAGGTGTTCTTCAATAATTTTCTTAAATTCTTGCTCAAGTTTTGGAAGATTTAGAAGGGAAGTTCACTAGGTCTTCATCCTAGAGGTAAGATTCTACACCCTAAACCCTAATTTTGAAATCTTCTGAAAATGGGTAACTAGCAAGATAATTTTTGGGCATGAGAGTTGTTTATTTTACATGCATGTGTTATCAAATGGTGTAGGAAGATTGTTGAGCTAAAAATGGTAAAGCTTGGGTTGGGGGATGATGAACATGAGAGTTGTTTATTTTACATGCATGTGTTATCAAAGGGTATAGGAAGATTGTTGAGCTAAAAATGGTAAAACTTGGCTTGGGGGATGATGGAATCCTTCATAAAAAGGACATTGAAACCTTATGCACATCTAGTGTTTGATAAAATGCTCGAGCGAGCTAGAACCATGATCATCTTCCAAATTTTGATTCAATTTGTTATATTTCTACAATAGATTGAAGTTGCTAAGATTTCCGGAACGTTTTAGAGTTTAAGGAAGCTCAAGTGAGGCGTGTTGACAAAACGCTTCTCTTAGAATTGAATCTCACGATATTCATATATATTATGTAAGTCCCGAGTGATTCATTATGAAACTGGCTATTTCGAGTAAGATTGAGTTGAAATATATATGTTCAACAAGCATCTCAAATGCTTTATTCATGTTATGTTACCAATTGAGGATGTGTTAAAATATGGGCTATGCATTAATAGTGTTTCGACTTTAAGTCAAGTTCAAATGAAGGCTATTATGCCAAATTTTGTGAAATATCTCTATGTGCTTTAGACTCTAAATTGCTCACATGTATACTACACACCTTGATTTGAATTGTATTTATTGTTGATGAAGATAATGATAATTGAAATTGATAAGGTGAGCATGAAATACTGAAATGGCCAACATGCCAAGAATGATCTTATAATTATGGCCATTAGTGCCAATGAAATGAAAAGATGTGAAAGTAATACGAATGCGATGATATAAAAAGGTTGATGTCTCAAATAAGACAGCCTAGCCGGTCGGGTCGTGATCGGACACCATGCCGCACACATGATGGTGATTTTGCTGGAAATTGTAATTGAAATTATGATTGTGGTCGATGTCCCTAATTGTTAGCCTAGCCGATCGGGTCATGATCGGACTCCGTGTTAAAGACGGTGGTATTGATATTGAGAGAAACTGTGGTTGATGTCTCTAATGAGATGGCATAGCCGATCGGGTCGTGATCGGACTCCGTGCTAAAAGTACGGTGGTACTAGTTTTGTGGATACTGGTTTTGTAAATAATGGTATTGTGGACAATGGTATATCGATACTAAGAATCTCCCAATGTGAGATATGAGAATTAATTTGAACATTGTCTTGATTCTAAATTTAGGTTTGATGTTTATTACGGCTTTCATTGATATTATGATAATCTTGTTTGTATTATTTGTCATTCTATTGAGAGACTGTTTAGTTATACATACTAGTGCTATTCGACGGTACTAACATCCCTTTTGCTGAGGGCGGTACATCTTTAAATGGATGCAGGTGGTTCCACAGCAAGAGATATTGATCAGTGATAGCAGTACACCTTCTTCCTATCTGACTTGGTGAGCCCCACTTCATTCCGGGGTCATGTATCTTTTGTACTTTGTGTATTCGGTTTGAGATATAGCCGGGGCCTTGTTGCCGGCATTATCATTGTACTCTTCTTTATCTATAGAGGCTCCGTAGACATAGTGCGAGTTGTGTATTGGTGTTGGGAAAGACAAACTACGTTATGTTGTGGTTGTATTACTTGTTCTAGTTAAGACGACTAAAAACAATGGAACTATTGGTAATGAATTGGTATTGTGAACATGAACACATTTTTGTCTAATTAATGAAAATATGTATTATCTTCATTCGTGGATGAATCTGAGTAGAAGAAAATCTAACAGGCTTGCTCGGTCGGATTCACTCGGTTGAGCGCGCGGTTGCGCTCCTCGGTTTTGGGGCGTGACATATTTGGTCTACCCTAGAATTGTAGCTTCGATTTTCTTCTCCCCTGATTCTATCCGTTTTGTCAGCTCTTTAAGCATCTTTATGATCTTGGGATTAGCCCCCGATTCGTTTTCATTTGACCTTTCTGCGACCGGTTCATTCCTGTGGGTGACTTTCCGAGGTAGATCGGGTTCAACTCTGCTTGGTGCACAACTTTGGTTCTCTAACTGAGCTATCGCCGCCTATTGAGCCTGCAGTATTTCGAAGATCACTTGTAAATTGATCCCGTCTCCTCCAATGTTTTGCGTTACCGATCAGGCTCTAACATGGACGCTATTCTCGGGGTCGGTAGGCAAGTTTGCGTCGATAGCCACATGTGAATTGGCGTCGATCGGGCCCGCGGCCGGAATTCCGATAGGATCAACGGGCGGTAGATCGTCATCAGGTGCTATGTTGTTATTTTCACCGTGATGGCCGGACTCGTTGTCAACATGTAGGGGTGTTGATTGAGAGTTCGACATTTTGAGTTTTAACCTGAAATTAGAGACACTTCAAAAAATAAATATAAATTAGTGTGTGTTATGGAGATTTGTATCAAACAACCACTATTATCCTTAGCCCCACGGTGGGCGCCAAACTATTTATCCTCAAAATTGGATAACAGTTGAATTTGTAAGTGGTTTCAGGATACGTGAACTAACTTAATACAAAATAATAAATTAGATCGCAATTAAAATAAATAATGACAAAGTAGATGCAAACCACACGAATTGAATAGTATCAGCCTTAGAAGGTTAGCCACCCTCGAGCGAGGTACGCTTCGATCGGTGTCAGGATACAGAAGAACAAGAGCCTAAAGAGAGATAATAATAATGTATTGCTTAGGGATGCGTGTTACAATGTCCTCAATGAATTATCAGACACCCCTTTATATAATAGATGAGTCCTACTTTAGGTACAATTCTATAAAAGGTAAAATTCCCTTGATTAGCTGATTGTCGGTTCCTTACTGATACGCGTCGAGATTCCCGCCGCAATACCCGACCGATAACGGATATTTCGGTCTTCTGTTGGTTATGCTAATAATATTTCTTCGAGCTCGATCGGGGCTAAGGTCGACTTCGGGATTACAGACTCAATGTTCCTGAAGACATGCGTTTTGACCTCGGGTTCTAACTCGGTGGGACTCGGGGTCGATCTTCAGTCTTTGGTTGTCATGTTCCGAGCTTAACTTGCCATGTCGTAATCGAGCTTGATTCTGACCCACACACATATATATATATATATATATATATATATATATATATATATATATA
>AWOL01S0006000.1:215774-250093 GCA_000715115.1 Nicotiana otophora
GTTCTAACTCGGTGGGACTCGGGGTCGATCTTCAGTCTTTGGTTGTCATGTTCCGAGCTTAACTTGCCATGTCGTAATCGAGCTTGATTCTGACCCACACACATATATATATATATATATATATATATATATATATATATATATATACCATGTAGGATACTACCTTGTGTCACTAAAACTTTTAAGGGAAAATGATACTGTATAGCCATTTTCAAAATAATAGCCGAAAAAATATATATTTTTTGTATATATATATACATTCTTTATATTATATACAAAAATTATATGACTTTTATACACTTTTTCGGCTGTCGAATATAAATAATTTCGGGCGAGAACTATAAGTGATAATGTCCCAACTTTTAAAGGCCAGATATCGTTGGGATATTTCAATATCAGTTTTATGTTATTTTAACATATAAGATTAATATAACACGTTATTATTTCAATAGTAGAATTCTCCAAAATGTATTGTAGATTTGATTCTTTATTATTAATTTGAAAAGCCAAAAGTACTCGAATTAACTCGTTTACAGTTCTAATGGCAGAGGTGATTCTTTCCCGTAGGAGCAACACTTGTAATTTTCTTTTCCTCTTTTTCTATCCATCTCACTTCATTTAGCACCTCTCTTGTCTTTATTTTTTCTTCCTTTTTCTGTCATTTTCAATTCATTTAGCTGGTGGGGAAACCCCCCTAAAATCTTATCTGCCTTCATCTCTATCGTTTTTATTGTTGGGATTCTGCAATAACAAATGAATTTTTAGGTGAATGTCTTATTTCACCAAAATGAAATCAAAGAATTATTGTCAAATTGAGAGTGGCATCAAAATCTGCTCTTTAGTTTCAAAATGAAATCTTGAAATAAGTTAAATGTTTAGACAATGGGTTATGTCGTCGACATCGGCGCCGGAAGTTCAAGCAATGTTTAGATCGTTGGCTGATGTTTATTTTAATTTATTTTTGTATATTAAGATAACATAAACGGAAAATGAACATTGAAATATTTCAATAATATCTTGGCCTTTAAAAGTTTTAGTGACACATGGCAGCATGCTACAATATTATTGAGAAATACCCGAGGAAAAAATACTGGAGGGGATCCCATCCCACATTTTGGACGGCTTTGAATACAGGTGTCTATTTGACAATTCGGCCATAAGTAAAGCAACAATCCAAAGGTTTAAAAAAGGAAAGAAAAGAAAGAGGAAAATTTGGTTTCAATAATTACACAATAAGGAAACTTTTAGTTGGTTTTTATAGTTTGGCAACTTACTCAAGTGGCTCATGACACAATAGTAATAACTTCTTGTCCTGTAAAATTTGCTTTCGCTCCAGCCTCCATTCCAACGCGAAATAAATAAATTTAAAATGTTAAATATGTGCGAGTGGCTATACTAGTCTCTGTGACTTCTTTTTTCTCATTTATCAGTTCCTTAAGTTAGTCAATGCCTTATTTGCCTTTCTCACTTCCCAAAGTAATTCAATCTTCGACCACATCAACCTTTTTGTCTTAGAAGGCCTAATAACTAAGGTGAGAATTCTCTTATCAATGAAATTTATATTCCTTTGTATTCCAATTTTCTTTTGCAAATCAACTAATTGTTAGAATATGCGCAACGGAAGCAAGCATACAATTCAGGCATCGAATACATATAAACTATACAATGATATAATTGCGAGATTAAAAACCACTAACCTCTTGAAATTATTGCACAGGTCCTCCACAAAGCAAGAATCTAGGGTTGCAGCCTTCTGCTATGGTCCTAGTAAGACCTTGGACGAAATTGTTTTGAGTGGGCAAGAACAATACAACTCTAAAAGTGAGTTATTCGGTGAAAAATGTCTTCCTTATGTAGACTCGTTTTTTAGCCAAAAGGGGCTCTAAAAACGTGTAGGATTCTCCTTATGCAAGTAGAATCCTACTCTAACTCTACCGGATGACTTTTCTCCCAAGTCACTTTTTACCCAAGTCAGTCCAGGTTTTTACTAGGTATAACAGAGACCACAAAAATAATAAGAGGCTACTAATTATAGTATTAATTCGAAATTTTTGCATGAATTAATTCCTACTATAATTAATTGCAGTTTATTTCACTAAAAAACTGCAATTGAACTCCTCAATATGAATTTCGAAAATTCACTAACACTTATTTTAACTGTAATGACCTGACTTGTCGTTTTGAACATTTACGCTCTTTCCAACTATTTGAAGTCTTGAATACTTTCATATGATGTATTATGACGTATGTGAATCGTCGATTTTGATTTTCAAGTGTTTCGGGATTAGTTCGGAAGAATAAATTCCATGTTGGAAGCCTTAAGTTGAAAGAGTTGACCAAATTTGATTTTTTAGTATTCGACCTCGGATCAGAATTTTGATAGTTCCGTTAGGACCGGATGATGATTTTGGACTTGGGCATATGCCCAAATTTATATTTGGATAGGTCTAGAAGGTTTCGTCACTAATTGGCTAAAGTTGAAAATATTAAGTGGAAAGGTGTCTTAATTTGCATAACATCTACTTTTGAATGGGTATAACTTTCATAATGTGAAGATACTTTCCGGCCTCTAGAGTGTAGCCCTTTGAGTCTAGTTTCTAGCGCATCAAGCCATTCATCATTTGGATATTACTACTAAAAGTTATAATCAAATTACCAAAGTTAGATCACCCAGTTATTTTGGCGGACAACGAAGTGAGGGTCATTTCGTCAGATCAGACGCGGATCTTGTGCCTGCAGTGGACAGCAAAGTGAGGCACATTTCGCTAGAGTAGACGCGCCCCAGCTCCAACTCTTTTTAAGCCAATTCGGGGTTCATTTTTCCATTTCACTTGGACGGATTTTGGAGCTCTTCTCCACTCAATCAAGACCACCAACTCCTCTCTTCTTCAAGGTAAGCAATCCCCATTATCTTGGGATGAAATTCTATCATTTCTACAATAGTATCGATGAAATCTACACATAAAATACTTAGATCTTCAAGAAATTTCTTCAAGAACTCAATGGAGGGTTTTGCAAGATTTCTTCCAAAAAGGTAATACTTCGCCCTTAGACTTACATGTATGGATTTATTATGAGTATGTGAGCAAGAAATAAGTATTAACACTTATTGGATGGTGCTTGAAAGCCATAAATACTTAAACTAGATTATTGGGTGTTGTAGAGATTTTATAATGAATTAATTGTAATAATTGGGTGGATGTGAGTTCATTAATAATTTTAATGGTGCTAAAGAAGGTTGTTTGTAGACAAAGGATGGTTTAGTATCTATTGTTAGTGGGAAGGAGGAATTGTTAGATGAAAAAATATCATTACTAGAGGTAGTAAAATGCTATGTACTCTAAGTGTTTGATAAAATGTCTAAATGACCAAAAATCTAGAAATTTATTTACTAATATTGGTGCAATTGTGTTGCATTATTGTAGATTAAAATTTGTTTAGTGTGGTGGACCATCGTAGTATTATTAAGGGGCGAATTTAAGATTTGATCCGTTCGAAGGTGGCTTCACTCGTGAAGATCATTTAAAGCATTGACTTAGTTTCGTCGAGGTAAGTATTTTGCCTAACCTTGAGTGGGGGAATTACCTCTTAGGCATTGAGTCTTATGTGAAAATTGTGTAATTAAAAATCATGTACGCGATGTGACGAGTACGGACTTGGTTTATATGTACAAATTATATCGGTTGAAATTCGTAGACACCCTTATGTATTAAATTGAAAAATTATTGGAACTTAGTAAATTATTGATTTGTCATGCCTCATTCCTTGTTTGTCGAGTTTGTATTGTATATGATAATTTGATTTGATTGCCACTTGGAGTTTTATGTGAATTTCGTGTGTTTGCTGATTTGATATTTCTTGGAATTTCATCTGCAAATAATTACTGAAATAAGTTTAAATTGAGGAGTTTATATATTTATCTAAAATTTGGATTAAAGAAGGCGTTGTCCTATGATGAGTTATTTTTCCATCCTTGTGTTTGTTTTTTCGAGAATATATATATATATATTGTGTTGAGCCGTGGACTATCTGTTGTGAAATTAATTGACTTTGTTGTACCTTTGGAATGGTTATTTTCTACCAGCAATTTGTAAATACGAGTTGATGATGTTGTGCTATTGTGATAATATTCTGTGTGAAATGTTGTGTGATTTGGATTACTGTTATGTGGAGTATAAGGGTGGCATTCTATTGTTGACATTATGCGGGCATAAAGGTGGCATTTCACAGTTGTTATGTGTGTTGGGATATTGTATGTGCGGAGTGATAAGGGAGGCTATTAAACGGAGCGATAATGGAGGCTATTATAGGAGCGATAAAGAGTGGGTACATGAGCGATGAGGGTGGCTATTGATATTGTCAGGGCAGAGGGATAAGGGGGTTATTATAGGAGTGTTAAGGGTGGTTATATGAGAGATAAATGTGGTTATTGTTAGGGATGATATATGATGATGTGGGGTTATTGTGTTGATAATTTTTATGTGATAATGTGGGGTTATTGCGTTGGTAATTTTCATGTGATGTTGTGATTTTCCTTGTGTTTATATTTATATCTTGTGCAACTTGTCTTGTTGTTTCGGTAAATATGATAATAGTCTGATCTATATTGAAATTGTGAGCATGTGGCTAGTGTCGAGCGGATTATGTTATATGGTATCGGGTTGCACGTTGCAATAGGTATGATTAATGTTATATGGTATCAGGTTGCACGTTGCAACAGGTATGATTAATGTTATATGGAATCGGGTTGCATACCGCAACATATATGATATTTGGGCACCAGGTGTCGGGGAAAATATGATAATTTTTATTATTGGCACGTGATTTATCCGTGCGATTTTAATAGAAATATGGGCACGAGGTACCGTGAAAACATGAAAGTGGGTTGAGACCCGCGTTTCAAAAATATAAAAGTGGGCTGAGACTCGTATTTTATGATTATGAAATGAGATGTCACAGAGTGACTTTTATTTGAAAGAATTTATATTCGTAAGATATTTATTTGAAAGAAGTATATTCTAAAGATATTTACGTGAAAGAATTTATATACGAAAGATATTTATTTGAAAGAAGTATATCCGAAAGATATTTATTTGAAAGAATTTTATATTCGAAAGATATTTATTTGAAAGAAGTATATTCGGAAGGTATTATTTCAAAAGAATTATATGTGAAAGATTTATATTTGAAGGACTTGATTAATTAGTTGTACTTGTGTTTCTTATTCGTTTGAGCAATAATTATGGTGTTCTTGTTGCCTTGCTGTTTATATCATTGGTTGATTTTTGTTGCCATCACTGCTAGTTGTTTTTCAGTACTATTGTATACTGCTATATTGCTCAGGTTATTTGACTAGTGAGTGTCTGAACTGTACCTCGTCACTACTCCACCGGATTAGTCTTGATACTTACTGGGTATCGACTGTAGTGTACTCATACTACACTTCTGCACATTTTTGTGCAGAGCCAGGTATTGGATCGGACTCGGGCAGAGTAAGTGTGTTGATCGCAAGGATTCAAGGTAGAGCTGCTTGGTCGTTGCAATCCCTTGGAGTCTTTCCATTTTATTATACTGTCAACTCTTATTCGAACAATATTGTATATTCGATCGTTGAGATCATTGCATGTATTCAGTTAGAGTTCGTGGCTCAGTATTACCAGTCTTGGGAGGTTGTTATATTTGTTTCCGCTTTTGGTTTCGACACTTGTATTAAATTATGTTTCAAAAATAAATGGCTCGAAGTGTAATTGTAATCGACTTACCTAGTCTTAGAGACTAAGTGCTATCACGACGCCTGTGGTGGGATTTTGGGTCATGACAAGTTGGTATCAGAGCTCTAGGTTCATAGGTTCTACGAGTCACGAACGAGTCTTGCGGATCGGTACGGAGATGTATGTACTTATCTTCGAGAGGCTACAGAACTATTAGGAAATTTCAACTTCTTTCATTCCTATCGTGCGGAATTTGTTGATTTTGGAGTTTAAGCCTTTGTATCTCTATTCTCTCACAGATGGTGAGGACAAATGCTACCGGGACAACTGAGCATACACCCGCGCATTCTGCTTGGGCCGCAAGAGGCCATGGCCGAGGTAGAGGCCGGGGAAGGGCACGTGCCGCAGCTAGAGCACCTGTCAGAGTAGCGATTGGGGAGCCGCCAGTAGCTCCGGTTGGGGGACAAGTACCGGAAGCACCTATTGTTACCCTCAGACTTCAGGAGACTTTAGCACAATTCCAGAACATGTTTGGTACATTAACTCAGACATGATTGATCTCCGTTTCACCAAATATTTCACATATTGGGGGAGGAGCTCACACTCCTACCGCCCGTGCTCCAGAGCAGCGAGTTCACATTGGTCAGGTTCCGAGTGTAGTACCGGTACAGCCTGCTATTCCGGTTCAGCCTTAGGTCAGGCCAGAGGCATCAGAAGAAGAACAAAAGAGACTTGAGAGATTTAAGAGGTACAGTCCACCTACCTTTAGTGGCACAGCTGCAGAGGATGCACAGGAATTTCTAGAAAAGTGTCACCGTATTCTCCGCACCATGGGTATTGTGGAAGTGGGTGGAGTTGCCTTTGCTACATCTCAGATATCAGGAGTAGCGTATCAATGGTGGCAGGTTTGTGAAGAGGGTAGACCATTCGATGCATTACCACCAACTTGGACTCAATTTGCAGAGATGTTTTTGAAAGAATTTGTTCCCCAAACTCTCCGGGATGTGGGGCGCACAGAGTTTGAATGATTTCATCAGGGCACCATGACAGTATCAGAATATGCCATCAGGTTCAGTGAGTTAGCCTGTCATGCACCTGTTTTGGTTCCTACAGTCAGAGAGCGAGTCGGCAGATTTATTGAGGGACTCGATTATGATCTTAAAATATGCATGGCTCGAGAATTGCAGTCTGATACTCCATTTCAGCAAGTGGTAGAGATTGCCAGAATGTTAGAACGCGTTAGGAATGAGGAAAGGGAGTCTAAGGGGGCCAAGAGGTCTCGAAATTTTGGAGGATTCAGTGGATTCTACTCTGCATCTAGCACTCATCATGGCAGAGGCTCGGGTAGTCGGTCAGCTCAATCCGCAATTCAGAGTACTCGTAGTGCTCCAGTTAATACTTTTAGTGCACCGCTGGCATGAGGTTATTACAGTGGTTATTTAGTTATCATGCACAGACTCAGTACGAGCAGTCGCGACCTCAGAGGGGTTGTTATGAGTGTGGTGATACCAGGCACATCATGAGAGATTGTCCCAGACTTGGGAGAGGCGAATTTTATCAAAACACTCAGGCTACAAGCATTATTCCAGTTAATACTCCACGTGCACAGCCAGTTAGGGGTGGAGGATAGGCGGGTAGAGGGCGTCCAAGAGGGGGAGGCCCGGCCTGTTGATATAATTGCTATTATTTGGCTTAGGCCGATACACCAGATGGTGTCGTTACAGGTATGATTAAATTTATAGTAGAGGAGCACTATTCTTATTTTGATTCGACTCTGATTATCGAGGTGAAAGCTCCTTTCATGCTCCTTACATGGTAAGTTTGTGAATTTGTACTCCACTCACGTGTTTATCCCTGTTGGGAGATTTAATAGTATTAGCCCATGTCTATCATTTTTGTTTTGTACACTATTGTGAGTTATGAGTCCAAAAGTGACTTTTTATTATTCACTACAGTAGGTTTTGATGTAAATTCTGGATAGTTTGATTAAACTTTGTGAATTTGATTTCCCTACTGGCATGGGGGTTCATTACGTGTTGTGAAATTGTTTGTCGAGATTTATTTAAAAGAAATGGAAAGAAACATTTCAGTTGGCATGATGTGCATAATACTTGTGATTCATAGCTGAGGATGGGATCCTCACATTTTAATGTGAATTGATATGTTTAAACCGGGCTATGTGTCGTGGTGGAAGTTATATCAGGATGAGATCCTTGTGGTTAAATTCATGTGTTAAATTCTCCCTTGTGAATTGAATTGCATTATAGTACAGATATGGAGTTATGCCTGTTAGGCTTATGTGATAATTCTTTTGTGTGTTTATTTGTGCATGATAGCCATATTCGTGTTGTAATTATTGTGGTTTAGCCTACGAAGTGAGTGACTAGGTGACATTAAATATGACTCGATGATTCGGATGATTAGTTACGATGTTTTCATGTTCCTTAAATCGTTGTCAGTATTGTGAAGGTTTGAAGCAAGGCTTAAACTGAGATAAAGTTAATTGTTGATGCTGTAATTGATTATGGGTAGCTATTATTGCCAGAGTTTATTATTATGGGCCTATGTATGATATGTTACATTATGTGGTTGTTCCGTGCAAGTGTAGGCACTAGTTGCTACAACCGGTTGAGACTAATACCATGTGTAGATGTGAAAAGAAATCAGGCCTTTTTGAAAATATTTGGAGTGTAAGAAATTTGGTTTAAAGTTTATAAGTATGGATGAGAGAAATAATCTTCAACTGAGATGGCGTTGTAAGATCCATGTTAAATTTGCGGTGACATAGAATCACCCACGAGTATGTGTGTAATAATATACTCAGTAAGTTAATGTCCTAAGAAAGATTCTTGGCACGTTCGAGGACGAACGTATGTTTAAGTGGGAGAGAATATAATAACCCGACTTGTTGTTTTAAACATTTAAGCTCCTTCCAACTATTTAAAGTCTTGAATACCTTCATATGATGTATTATGACGTGAGTGAATCGTCGGTTTTGATTTTCAAGTATTTCGGGATTAGTTCGGAAGAATAAATTCCATGTTGGAAGCCTTAAGTTGAAAGTGTTGACCAAATTTGACTTTTTAGTATTCAACCTCAGATCGAAATTTTGATGGTACCTTTAGGACCGGATGATAATTTTGGACTTGTGCGTATTCCCAGATTTGCATTTGGATAGGTCTAGAAGGTTTCGTCAATAATTGGCGAAAGTTGGAAATATTAAGTGGAAAAGGTGTCTTAATTTGCACAACACCTACCTTTGAATGGGTATAACTCTCATAATGTGAAGATACTTTCCATGGATTTTGTACCTAGAGTGTATCCCTTTGAGTCTAGTTTCTAACGCATCAAGCCGTTCATTATTTGGACATTCCTACTAAAAGTTATGATCAAATTACCAAAGTTAGATCACCTAGTTATTTTGGCTGACAGCGAAGTGAGAGTCACTTCGCCAGACCAGACGCGGATCTTGTGCCTGCAGTGGACAGCAAAGTGAGGCATACTTCACTATAGTAGATGCTTAAACTATTTTATGTGACGGATACAAAATCCACCGGTCGGGTTTTCACATGAAAACTTATAAGCTTACATAAAGGGGTATCATCAAACTCAAAAATAAATTATGGATTCTATCAACTAATTATTATTTCACAAATGTTATTTGTTATTGTCCAATCTATGAGGCATACACTAATTCTGAATAGAA
The DNA here is from genome assembly GCA_000715115.1 of Nicotiana otophora. Classification (NCBI taxonomy): domain Eukaryota; kingdom Viridiplantae; phylum Streptophyta; class Magnoliopsida; order Solanales; family Solanaceae; genus Nicotiana; species Nicotiana otophora. The sequence goes on from AWOL01S0006000.1 coordinate 225,192, forward strand.
TTTTACCTTTTGATAAATCAAAATAATAAACAAATCACATTGAGCATAATAATTATATAAAGATTAGGAGTATAAGCTCATTCAATGAATTAGAGAAAATATTTTATATATATTCAGTACACAAATATCTTTTATCTACTTGGTTTGTTCAATTTACACTAAGTATACTAGTACAAGAAGTCGGAGTAAAACCACTCCCATAATCAAGACAAATTATACTATAATCTTGTGCTACAATCATCAAAATATTATGCCCAATAATATCTTCGATTGGGAGCATAGTTTATTAATTATGAGAACCGACAATTTAACCTTCTGTGCATGAGCTAAGACTTCATACACTAAATTATCTACTATATAACTAAAGGACACACGTGTAACAAATGATCCATTTAAAATAGTATTTTATTGAATTGAATAAATTAAATAAACAATTGTTCCATAAATAATAAAATACAATACTATGTCTAAACCGCATGGTTAATAGTATATCCCAACAATCTCCCACTTAGACTCATAACCATGCGTCTACAACTCTAATACTCATTCCTTCTACATGCTTGTCAAAAGTCTTTTGTGGCAAGCTCTTTGTAAACGGGTCTGCCAAATTGTCCTCTGACGCAATCTTCAACACTCTTGCATCACCTCTCTGAGTTATGTCCCGAATTAAGTGATATTTACGCTCAATATGCTTACTCCTTTTATGGCTTCTTGTTTCCTTCGAGTTTGCAACTGCACCACTATTGTCATAATAAAGTACAATCGGTGTTTGAACCGAAGGAACTACATTAAGCTCTTTTAGAAAGTTTCCGAGCCAAACAGCCTCTTTAGCTGCCTCAGATGCAGCCACATATTCGGCTTCCATGGTGAAATCAGTAACACATGATTGCTTGATACTCCTCCAACTTATGGCTCCACTTCCTAAGGTAAAAACATATCCTGAGGTAGATTTTCTAGAATCTCTATCTGATTGGAAATCTAAATCAGTATAGCCAATGGGTGCAAGATCACCTGAGTGATAAAACAACATATAATCCCTAGTCCTTTTCAAGTACTTGATTATATGTTTAACAACAGTCCAGTGTTCTCATCCAGGGTTAGACTGAAATCTACTAACCATGCCAATAGCAAAGCAGATATCAAGTCTATTACATAACATAGCATACATGACACTCCCTACAACGGAAGCATAAGGGACCACATTCATCTTTTCTATCTCATCAGTCATTTTTGGGGATTGATCTTTTGACAGAGAGATTCCATGTCTAAAAGGGAGAAAGCCTTTCTTGGAATCTTGCATGCTAAACCTGGTGAGAATAGTATCAATATAAAGTGCTTGGGATAAGCCTAATATCCTTCGTTTGTGATCTCGTATAAGCTTGATCCCAAGGATATGTGCTGCTTGTCCCAAGTATTTCACATCAAAACGCGAGGACAACCATTCCTTTACTGAATTCAACATGCTCACATTATTTCCTATGAGCAAAATATCATCCATGTACAAAACCAAAAATGTAACTTTATCTCCATCCCACTTCTTATAGACACGAGACTCATTTTCACATTGATCAAAATCGAATGTTTTAATCGATGTGTCAAAACAAGTATTCCATGCTCTAGAAGCTTGTTTCAGTCCATAAATAGATTTATTTAATTTACACAACATGTGCTCATTGCCACTTTTTATGAAACTAACTGATTATGCCATATAGATGCACTCATCAAGACTTCCATTAAGAAAAGCCATCTTGACATCCATTTTCCAAATCTCATAATCATCATGAGCAGCAATGGATAAGAGAATCCTAATGGATTTAAGCATGGCTACTGGCGAAAAGGTTTCCTCATAATCGATCCCTTCTTTTTGAGTAAACCCTTTTGCAATAAGCCTAGCTTTAAAAGTTTGCACTTTTCCATCACTCATCTCTTTTTCTTATAGATCCATCTACAACTAATGGGTTTGACTCCAGTAGGTGGTTCAATAAGATAACAGACTTGATCGGAGTACATGGACTCCATTTCAGATTTCATAGCAGCAACCCATTTATCAACATCTGTATCCTGTAGTGCTTCATCATAATTAAGAGGTTCTGTATTAGGCTCTTCAGGGATTCTATCATAAGATTCTCCCAAGAGCGCAAACCAGAGAGGTTTTTAATAATTCTCCCACTATGACTAGTCACTACAGGTGCAGTCTGATTTTGTTGTTGAATCACAACATCATTTTCTAGAACTGAAGCCTCAATGTTATCCTCCACACCTTGCGGTGTTGGGGTATCATTAACTTCTTCCTGGAGTGCAGGCTGCAGAACAATTTTAGGTTGCTCAACAATTTGAGGTTGCTCAATATTACTTTCATTACTTTGGGGTAGTGAGATGTTAGACAATTGCTCTTGTGCATTCTGCTGCCTATTGACATTTCTCCCATTACGATAATGCAGTGGTATGTCAATACTGGCTACCGGGATACGTTCCATAGATGAGTCATTAGTTACTCCATTATTTAATTCCTGTAAAACTAGTTTACTTCTAGGAATATGGTTCATTAAATAGTCTTTTTCTAAAAAACTGGCATTTATCGTAACAATTACCTTCTTTTCTTTGAGACAATAAAATAAACTGCCTTTAGTTCCATTTGGATATCCAATAAAAATGCATACTTCTGTCCTCGATTCCAATTTATCCGCTTTCCCTTTTAGCACATGTGCTGGACAACCCCAAACCCGAATGTGCCGTAAACTTGGCTTGCGCCTAGTCCATAATTCTACTGGAGTTGAAGGTACTGACTTTGAAGGAACCAAATTTAGAATGTAATTTGCTGTTTCTAAAGAATATTCCCAAAAGGAAGAAGGCAAATCGTAATAAATTAACATTGATCTAACTATTTCCATAATGATTCTATTTCTTCTTTCTGCCACACCATTTTGTTGTGGTGTTCCTGGAGCAGATAATTGAGATGTAATTCCAAAATCTGATAAGTATTTAATGAATTCCGCATAAAGGTATTCGCCATCACGATCAAATCACAATGTTTTGATATATTTATCATGTCATTTCTATGTTTCCGTCTTAAATTTTTTGAATTTCTCAAAGCATTCTGTAACGACTTGACCAGTCATTTTGAGTGTATTAGCCCCGATCCCTTATTTACTATTTTTCCCAAATCTGTTTCTGCTTATGTGACTTGTCGGGAGGTCTTGTTTTTGGATTCGGAGTGATTTGGGACACTTAGTCCCTAAAATGAAAGCTTAAGTCTTAGAATTTTGACTGTAGTTGGAATTGTGTAAAGACAACTCCGAAATGGAGTTTCATCGGTTCCGATAGCTCCGTTGGGTGATTTTGGACTTAGGAGCGTGTCCGGACTGTGCATTTGAGGTCTGTAGCTAATTTAGGCTTGAAATGGCGAAAGTCGAATTTTTGAAGATTTTGACGAGAAGTTGACTTTTTGATATCAGGGTCGAATTTGGATTTTGGTAGTTGGAGTAGGTCCGTAATGTTAAATAAAACATGTGTGCAAAATTTGGGGTCAATCGGATATGGTTTGGTGGGTTTCGGCATCGGTTGTAAAAGTTTGAAGTTTCAAATTAATTAAGTTCGGATTAGAGGGTGATCAATGTTTTTAGCGTTGTTTGACTTGTTTTGAGGGCTCGACTAAGTTCGTATGATATTTTAGGACTGGTTGGTATATTTGGTTGAAGTCCCAGGGGCCTCGGGTGTGTTCGGGTGCTTAGCGGATGAAATATTGGACTTATGCAATTGCTGAAGCTTTGCTGGTTTCTGGTGTTTCGCACCTACAGTGGGGAGATCGCACATGCGATGTGAAGGGCGCAGGTGCGTTTTTGGTCAAGAAGGTCTCCGAGCGCAGGTGCGAGAAGGGAGCAGCATTTGCGCATCCACAGATACGGAGTGATGGTCGCATGAGCGGTATGGGCGGTTTGGGCAAGGGTCGCAGATGCGGTCCCAACCATTTACGTCATTTTTGCACCTGCGATGGATTTCCCGTAGGTGCGGTACCGCAGGTGCGGTTGAAGGCTCGCAGAAGCGAGTTTACTGGGCAGGCAAATAAGATTTCGAGGGTTGATTTTCCATTTCGATTTTGGGAGTTGAAGAGCTCGGTAAGAGGCGATTTTTTGAGATTTCTTCAACGAGATTGTTAGGGTAAATGATTCTAACTCGGATTGGACTATATTTCATGAATTTATTGCTATTTTCATCTTCTAATTAGGGATTTGAGTTGGAAAATTGGGGGGAAATGGTAGAAACTTCATAGTCTATAATTTCGAGTTTTGGAAGGTGATTTGAGGTTGGATTCGAATAATTCTTACATGGTTGGACTCGTGAGTGGATGTGTATTCATATTTTGTGATTTTTGTCGGATTTCGATACGTGGGCCCGGAGGGCCGGTTTGAGCCTATTTCGGATATTGGCTTATAGTTTCGTGTTTTTCTTGTGGAATTGATTCTTTTAGCCTATATTAATTATATTGTACTGCTTGTGGCTAGATTCAGAGCGTTTGGAGATTGATTCGAGAGGCAAAGGCATTGCAGAGTAGGATTTTGTGCGAGTTGAGGTAAGTAACAGTTTTAAATCTGGTCCTGAGGATATAAAACCTCAGATTTTTGGTATGATGTGACTATTTTGGAGGTGATGCACATTCTAGGTGATGGGAGTGTGGGCGTGCACCATGGGGGATTGTGATTTTGTCAGTGTCGTGAGACTGTGAAGTCGAATAGCCTATTGTTAATTACCTGTTCTCTTTGTGTTATAGAAATTTGACTGCAAATCATGTTATAAATCATGCTTAGGCTATGTGATGGTACTGATGGGACCCGCATAGGTCGCATACTTGTTGAAGTATTTGCTAATTTCTGTCTTATACTCAGTAACGGTTTTACTTGCGTATCATATCTCGGTCTCTTCTTGATTCCTGTTGATACACTATGTTATATTTGTTTGGGCTGATCTTTATGATTTCTGAGATCCCGAGAGACTAGAGAGGTTGGTGACTGAGTTAGGGGATGTGTGCCGAGTTGTGGGCTATATGTGTGTATATGAATCGGGTTGCACGTCGCAACGAGCCTTAGGGCTGTATATATGGATCGGGTTGCACATCTATACGAGCCTCAGGGCTGTATATATATATGGATCGGGTTGCATGCAGCAACAAGCCTTATGGCTATTTATATGGGATCGGGCTGCATGCCGCAACGATATAGCGCTTGAGATGAAGGAGCCCCTCCGAAGTCTGCACACCCCGAGTGAGCGCATGTATCTATTGAGTGTGGGTATTGAGGATTGAGAGCCAAGTGATTGAGCTGTTGTGACGAGTTGAGTGACTATTGCCCTGAGAGGCTGTACTTGCTTTTTCATTTGTTGATGCACTTAGTTTCTATCTGTCATTGTCATGAAATTTTTGAAAGATTCTATATCCGGATTTACCTGCACTATAACTGTATAAAACTGATTTGATTTGAACTGCCGGATTTGAAAGCATGTCTATTCTTTGCTGGAATTATTGAAAATGAACTGTATTTGTATAGCTCGTCACTACCTTCTCAGTTCCTTATTTATTTCTGTTACTTTCTGAGTTGGTTGTACTCATGTTTCACCCTACACTTCATGTGCTGATCCAGGTGTGTTTGCTCACGGAGGTCATTGAGTTCGTGCGCGATCGAGTACCAGAGACTACGAGGTAGATGCCGGCGTCCGCAGACCTTGTCTCTCCTTCTATGTTTTCTTTCTTTTCTGTATTGCTACTTAGACACAGTTTGTATTAGACTGGATATCTAGATACTCATGACCTAGTGACACCCCGATGTCGGGCTATTTTTCTGCACTTATGCTTTGGGTTTTACCCCGTTCTTTTTTTTTATGAAAGACTCCGATTATTTTAAATATATTAATTCATTTCTGTTAAATGTTGGTAGTGTTTTGGAGATGTCGGCTTGCCTAGTATCACGATAGGCGCCATCATGATGGGTTAGGTTTTGGGTCGTGACAAATTGGTATCAGAGCCTAGGTTACATAGGTCTCACGAGTCATAAGCAGGTTTAGTAGAGTCTTGCGGATCGGTACGGAGACGTCTGTACTTATCTTCGAGAGGCTGCCGAACCCTTAGGAAAAACTTCACATTCTTGAATTCTTGTCGTGCGAATCTGTTGATTCTGGTGACTAAATTTTTGTGCTTCTAATTCTCTCACAGATGGTGAGGATGCGTACTACGTGGCAGGATGGACCGCCACTAGTACCACCAGCTAGGGCCGCGTGAGGCCGAGGGAGAGGTAGGGGCAGAGGTGCAACTCGCACAGCAGCTGGGGCAGTACCTGCAGACCCACCAGTTGCCCCAGTTCAGGAGCAGACTCCAGTTATGGACGAGCCTATGGGACCAGCTCAGGCACCACACGTGCTCATTGTGATTCCAGGCCTTCAGGAGGCCTTAGCTCAGATTCTGACTGTATGTACCAGTCTTGCTTAGGCAGTCTCTGTTCTAGCTGCAACAGACACTTCTCAAACAGGGGGAGGCGCTCATACTCCCACCGCCCGCACACCAGAGTAGGTGGTATAGGGATTCCAGACATCGGGGGCACCACTAGCCCAACCGGTTGCCGTTGCTCAGGATTATGTTGTTCTTGCTATGACTGATGATGAGCATCGTAGATTGGAGAGGTTTGGAAGGCTCCAGCCTCCATCTTTCAGTGGTGCAGAGGGAGAGGATGCACAAGGTCTCTTGGATAGGTGTCAGAGGATACTCCATACGACAGGTATTTTGGAGACCAGTGAGGTCTCGTTCACTACCTTTCAGTTCTCAGGGGCTGCATTCAGTTGGCGGGATGCTTACAAGAGGTGTAGGCTAGTCTGCGCAGCACCCTTTACATGGCTGCAGTTCTCCGTTCTTTTCCTGGAGAAGTTCGTGCCTCAGTCCCACAGAGAGGAGCTGCGCAGGCAGTTCGAGCAGCTTCGTCAGGGTGATATGTCCGCGATGTAGTATGAGATGAGATTTTTTGAGTTAGCCCGTTATGCTATTTGATTGGTTCCCACAGATAGAGAGAGGATCAGGAGGTTCATACATGGACTCACTTTTCAGCTGCGATTGCTTATGACTAGACAGAGAGTGTCTGATGCTACTTTTGATGAGGTTGTCGACATTGCTCGTCAGATTGAGATGGTTCACAACCAGGAGCGGGTTGAGAGAGAGGCCAAGAGGCCTCGTGGACAGGGTGGATTTAGCGTTATTCTTTCTAGGGGCAGTTCCACCACGGTAGGGGTCGTCCTTTCAGACATGCTCAAACGGCTCGCCCAGTTCACCGTGGTGCATCATCTGGCCATGGTTCACATAGTTATTAGAAAATCCATTCATCTCTCAGTGCCCTCCCAGTTTAGAGTTTGTCCCGTGATCCATCTGGTCAGGGCTCGTCTATGCCAGGTCCTTCTGCCAGTTATCCAGGTGCTCGGGTCTCCTTTTAGTCCCCAGCACCAGCATCGGGGAGTTACTATGAGTGTGGAGAGTTTGGCCATATCAGAAGACATTGTCCCCGCCTTACGGGAGGTCCAGCTCAACAGAGGAGCCAGTCTATGACATTAGCACCAGTTTCTTCACTACCCGCTCAGCCAGCTCGGGGTGGAGCCCAGTCAGCTAGGCGCCGCCAGAGAGGGGGAGGCCGATCAGGGGGCAGCCAGGCCCATTTCTATGCTCTTCCTGCCAGACTAGATGCCATCACTTCAAATGCTGTGATTACATGTACTGTCTCAGTTTGGCATAGAGATGCCTCTGTTTGACCCTGATTTCACTTATTCATATGTGTCCTCGTATTTCACTTATTTTCTGGATATGCCCCGTGAGTTTCTAGTTTCACATGTTCATGTGTCTACGCCGGTGGGAGATACTGTCATTGTGGACCGTGTATATCGGTCATGTATGGTGACTATTGAGAGTTTGGAGGCTAGAGTAGATCTCTTGTTACTTAGTATGGTCGATTTTGACGTGATTTTGGGTATAGATTGGTTGTCTCCATGTCATGTTCTAGATTTTCATGCTAAGGCCGTGACGTTGGCGATGCTGGGGTTGCCGAGGGTTGAGTGGAACGTCTCTATAGACTATGTTCCCAGTAGAGTGATTCCATACTTGAAGGCTCAGCGAATAGTTGAGAAGGGTTGTCTATCTTATCTGGCCTTTGTGAGGGATGTTAGTGTAGAGACCCTTACTATTGATTCTATTCCGGTGGTGCGAGATTTTCCAGATGTGTTTCCTGTTGACCTGTCGGGCATGCCGCCCGACAGGGATATTGATTTCGGTATTGATTTGGTGTCGGACACTTAGCCCATTTCTATTCCACCGTATTGTATGGCACCGACAGTGTTGAAGGAATTGAAGGAGCAACTTCAGGAACTCCTTGATAAGGGGTTTATTCGGCCTAGCGTGTCACCTTGGGGTGCACCAGTTCTATTTGTGAAGAAGAAGGATGGTACTATGAGAATGTGCATTAATTACAGACAGTTGAACAATGTCACAATCAAGAACAAGTATCCTTTGCAGCGTATTGATGATTTGTTTGACCAGCTTCAGGGAGCGATGGTGTTCTCCAAGATTGACTTGAGGTCAGGATATAAGCAGCTGAAGATTCGGGACTCAAATATTCTTAAGACAGCTTTCAGGACCCGGTATGGCCATTATGAGTTCCTTGTGATGTATTTTGGGCTAAATAATTCCCCAACAACGTTCATGCATCTGATGAACAGTGTGTTTCAACCTTATCTTTACTCGTTCATTATTGTATTCATTGATGACATCCCGGTGTACACTCGTAGCCAGAAGAAGCATGCCCGGCATCTGAGGATTGTGTTACATCGGTTGAGGGATGAGAAGCTTTATGCAAAATTTCTCCAAGTGTGAGTTTTGGCTTAGTTCAGTGGCACTCTTGGGGCACGTGGTATCCAGTGAGGGTATTCAGGTAGACCCGAAGAAGATACATGCAGTTCAGAGTTGGCCAAGACACCTTAGCCACGAAGATTCAGAGTTTTCTTGATTTGGCTGGTTATTACTATCGTTTTGTGGAGGGCTTCTCATCCATTGCATCGCCCTTGACTAAATTGACCCAAAAGGGTGCTCCTTTTAGGTGGTCGGAGGAGTGCGAAGAAAGCTTTCAGAAGCTTAAGACTGCTTTGACCACGGCTCCAGTTCTAATTCTACCATCAGCTTCTGGTTCTTACACAGTGTATTGTGATGCCTTGTGGATCGGCGTTGGGTGTGTTTTGATACAGGAGGGTAGAGTGATTGCTTATGCTTCGCACCAGTTGAAGCCCCATGAGAAGAACTATCCTGTCCACGACCTTGAGTTAGCAGCCATTGTTCATGCCTTGAAGATTTAGCGGCACTATTTGTATGGGGTCCATTGTGAGATTTACACTAATCATCGGAGTTTGTAGCATCTGTTCAAACAGAAGGATCTTAACTTGCGTCAGCGGAGGTGGTTGGAGCTTCTTAAGGACTATGATATCACCATTTTGTACCATCCCGGGAAGGCCAATGTGGTGGCCAATACCTTGACTCGCCGGGCGGAGAGTTTGGGGAGCTTGGCATATCTTCCAGCAACAGAGAGGCCATTGACATTAGATGTTCAGACCTTAGCTAGCCAGTTTGTTAGATTGGATGTTTCTGAGCCGAGTCGAGTATTGGCTTGTGTGGTCTCTTGGTTTTCTCTTTATGATCGTATCAGGGAGCGTCAATATGATGACCCCCATCTGCTTGTCCTTAAGGACATGGTCCAGTACGGTGATGCTAAGGAGGTCACTATTGGGGATGATGGTGCATTGAGGATGCATGGCACGCTATGTGTGCCCAATGTAGATGGTTTGCGTGAGTTGATTCTCTAGGAGGCTCATAGTTCGAGGTATTCTATTCATCCAGGTGCCGCGAAGATGTATCAGGACTTGAGACAGCATTACTGGTAGAGGATAATGAAGAAGGACATAGTGGAGTATGTAGCTCGGTGCCTAAATTGCCAGCAGGTGAAGTATGAGCATCAACGATCAAGTGGGTTGCTTCAGAAGTTAGAGATTTCGGAGTGGAAATGGGAGCGGATCACTATGGATTTCGTTGTTAGGCTTCCACGGACTTAGCAAAAGTTTGATGCAGTTTGGGTGATTGTGGACCGGTTGACCGAGTCAGCTTATTTCGTTCCTGTGATGACTACATATTCTTCTGAGCAGCTGGCTCGAGTGTATATCCGCGAGATCGTTAGGCTTCATGGCGTACAAGTATCTATCATTTCTGATTGGGGTACGCAGTTTACATCACGATTCTGGAGGGCCGTACAACATGAGTTAGGTACTCGAGTGGAGTTGAGCACAACATTTCACCCTCAGACGGATGGACAGTCCGAGCGTACTATTCAAATATTAGAGGATATGCTCCATGCGTGTGTGATGGAGTTTGGGGGTGGGTTCGTGGGATCAGTTCTTGCCAGTAGCGGAGTTTGCCTACAACAACAGTTATCAGTCGAGCATCCAGATGGCACCGTATGAGGCTCTGTATGGTAGGCGGTGTAGGTCTCCAGTAGGTTGATTCGAGCTGGGCAAGGATAGATTATTGGGTACAGACTTGGTTCAGGATGATCTGGAGAAGGTTAGGGTGTTTTAGGATAGACTACGCACAGCCCAATCCAGACAGAAGAGTTATGTGGATCGAAAAGTTTGCGATGTTGCATTCATTGTTAGAGAGTAGGTCTTGCTCCGGGTGTCACCCATGAAGGGTGTTATGAGGTTCGGAAAGAAGGAAAAGCTGAGCCCGAGTTTTATCGGTCCATTTGAGGTATTGCGACGTGTTGGGGAGGTTGCTTATGAGATTGCCTTGCCTCCCAGTCTAGCAGGAGTTCATCCAGTATTCCATATTTCTATGCTCCGGAAGTATCACGGCGATCCGTCTCACACGTTAGATTTCAGCTCAGTCCAGTTGGACAAGGATTTATCTTATGTTGAGGAGGCGGTGGCGATCTTGGATAGGCAGGTTCGAAAGATGAGGTCAAAGAATATTGCTTCTATGAAGGTTCAGTGGAGGGGCCAGCCGGTCGAGGAGGCGACTTGGGAGACCGAGCATGATATGCACAGCCGTTATCCTCATCTTTTCACCACTTCAGGTATGTCTCTATGCTCGTTCGAGGACGAACGATTGTTTTAAGAGGGGGAGGATGTAACGACCCGGTTGGTCATTTTGAGTTTATTAGCACCGATCCCCTATTTACTATTTTTCCCGTATCTGTTTCTACTTATGTGACTTATCGGGAGGTCTTGGTTTTGGTTTCAGAGTGATTTAGGATATTAGTTCCTAAAACGGAAGCTTAAGTCTTAGGATTTTGATCGTAGTCAGAATTATATGAAGACGACTCCAGAATGGAGTTCTGTTAGCTCCATTGGGTAATTTTAGACTTAGGAGCGCGTGCGGACTGTGAATTTGAGGTCTGTAGCTAATTTAGGCTTGAAATGGCGAAAGTCGAATTTTTGGAGATTTTGACCGGAAGTTGACTTTTTGATATTGGGGTTGGATTCCGATTCCGAAAGTTGGAGTAGGTCCGTCATGTTGAATATGGCTTATGTGCAAAATTTGGGGTCAATCGGATGTGGTTTGGTAGGTTTCGGTATCGGTTGTAGAAATTTAAAGTTCCAAGTTCATTAAGCTTGGATTGGAGGGTAATCCATATTTTTAGAATTGTTTGACGTGTTTTTAGGGCTCTACTAAGTTTGTATGGTATTTTAGGACTGGTTGGTATGTTTGGTTGAAGTCCCGGGGTCCTCGGGTGTGTTCGGGTGCTTAGCGGATGAAATATTGGACTTATGCAATTGCTGAAGCTTTGCTGTTTCTGGTGTTTCGCACCTGCGGTGGGGAGACCGCAAGTGCGAGATCGCACGTGCGATGTGAAGGGCGCAGGTGCGCTTTTGGTCAAGAAGGTCTGCGAGCGCAGGTGCGAGAAGGGAGCTGCATCTGCGCATCCGCAGATGCGGAGTGATGGTCGCAGGAGCGGCATGGGCGGTCTAGGCAAGGGTGAAGTCTAACCGAAGGAGCGGGCTCGCAGGAGTAAAGTCATTTTTGCAGCCATTTAAGTCATTATCCAAGACATTTAAGTCATTTTCGCACCTGCGATGGATTTCCCGCAGGTGCGGTTGAAGGCTCGCAGATACGAGTTTACTGGGCAGAAAAATAAGATATCGAGGGTTGATTTCCCATTTCGATTTTGGGAGTTGGAGAGCTCGATGTGAGACGATGTTTCGAGATTTCTTCAAGGAGATTATTGGGGTAAGTGGTTCTAACTAGGATTGGACTATATTTCATGAATCTATTGCTATTTTCATCTTCTAATTAGGGATTTGAGTTGGAAAATTAGGGAAAATGGTAGAAACCTCATAGGCTATAATTTCGAGTTTTGGAAGGTGATTTGAGGTTGGATTCTAGTAATTCTTGTATGGTTAGACTCGTGAGTGGATGTGTATTCATATTTTGTGACTTTTGTCGGATTTCGATACATGGGCCCGGGGGGCCGGTTTGAGCCTATTTCGGATATTGGCTTATAGTTTCGTATTTTTTTTGTGGATTTTGATTCTTTTAGCCTATATTAATTATATCGCACTACTTGTGGCTAGATTCGGGGCGTTTGGAGATTGATTCGAGGGGCAAAGACATTCGGTAAGTAACAGTTTTAAATCTGGTCCTGAGGGTTTGAAACCTCAGATTTTTGGTATGATGTGACTATTTTGGAGGTGACGCACATGCTAGGTGACAGGCGTGTAGGTGTGCACCGTGGGGGATTGTGATTTGGTCCATCCCGTGAGACTGTAAAGTCGAATAGCCTATTGTTAATTAACTGTTCTCTCCGTGTTGTAGAAATTTGATTGCAGATCATGTTAGAAATCATGCGTATGCTATGTGATGGTTCTGTTGGGACCCGCAGAGGTCGCATACTTGTTGAAGTATTTGCTAATTGCTGTCTTGTACTCAGTCATGGTTTTGCTTGCGTATCATATCTCAGTCTCTTCTTGATTCTTGTTGATACACTATGTTATTTTTGTTTGGGCTGATCATTATGATTTCTGAGAGCCCGAGAGACTAGATAGGATAGGTTGGCGACTGAGTTAGGGCTTGAGTGCCGAGTTGTGGGCTATATGTGTGTATATGGATCGGGTTGCACACCGCAACGAGCCTTAGGGCTGTATATATGGATCGGGTTACACGCCGCAAAGAGCCTCATGGCTGTATATATATATATATATATATATATGGATTGGATTGCACGCCGCAACGAGCCTTATGGCTATTTATATGGGATCGGGCTGCACGCCACATCGATATAGCGCTTGGACTAAAGGAGCCCCTCCGGAGTCTGCACACCCCCAGTGAGCGCATGTACCTATTGAGTGCGAGTACTAAGGGCTGAGAGATAGTGATTGAGCTATTGTGACGAGTTGAGTGACTGTTGCCCTGAGAGGATACTTGCCTTTTCATTTATTGATGCACTTAGTTGCTATCTGCCATTGTCGTGAAATTTCTGAAAGATTCTATATCCAGATTTAAATGCACTATAACTGTATAAAATTGATTTGATTTGAACTGCCGGATTTGAAAGCATGTCTATTCTTTGCTGGAATTATTGAAAATGAATTGTATTTGTATAGCTCGTCACTACCTTCTCAGTTCCTTATTTATTTCTATTACTTGCTGAGTTGGTTGTACTCATGGTACACCCTACACTTCATGTGCAGATCCATGTGTGTTTGATCACGGAGGTCGTTGAGTTTGTGCACGATCGAGTACCGGAGATTATGAGGTAGCTGCCGGCATCCGCAAACCATTTCTCTCCTTCTATGTTTTCTTTCTTTTCTGTATTGATACTTAGACACAGTTTGTATTGGACTGGATATCTAGATGCTCATGACTCAGTGACACCCCGATGTCGGGCTATTTTTCCGCACTTATGCTTTTGGTTTTACCCCGTTCATTTTTTTTATGAAAGACTCCGATTATTTTAAATATATTAATTAATTTCTGTTAAATGTTGGAATTGTTTTGGAGATGTCGGCTTGCCTAGTATCACGATAGGCGCCATCATGACGAGTTAGGTTTTGGGTTGTGACACATTCAGACTTACGGCGCAACAGATAAATGTATCCATATTTTGAGTAATCATCTGTGAAAGTCACAAAATAACCGCCTATTGGTTGTATATTCATAGGGCCACACAAAGCAGAGTGAATTAATTCCAACTTATCGCTGGCTCTATTTCCTTTTGAGGGAAAATATCTCTTGGTCATTTTACCTTCTAAACAGGATTCACATGTTGGCAGTGCCTCCACTTTCAATGAACTCAAAGGTCCATCCGAGACCAATCTCGAAAACCTATTTATATTTATATGACCTAGATGTAAGTGCCATAAATAAGTTTGGCTCAATTCAGAAATATATTTTCTTTTATGTGGTAGATTAATGTTATTTAATTCTTTTGGTTGTTGTAGAACATGAGGAGATATATCAAGAATAAAAAGGTTATGTACTCTAGCATCAATGTAGATAAAATATTTATTAAACTTAATAACAACACAGTTATTAACAAAATAAACATCATAACCAGCATCAATTATTTTCGAAACTGAAATCAAACTCCTTCTAATAGAAGGTACATAGAGAATATCTTTCAAAACTAAAACTCTATCACTATTGAACGAAACTCTAATATCGCCTAATGCTAAAGCTGGTGCTGGCTCGTCATTGGCTTGAAAAACGCAAACTTCATTCTCACTTAGACGTCGCCTTTCCTGAAACCCCTGTAAAGTAGCGCAGATATGATTAGTGGCTCCTGAATCTACACACCAAAATATGGTAGAGACAGCCGCTAAACAAGTTTCAACGACATTTAAATTTGAATTACCTTGCTTATTCAACTTTGCCAGATAGGCAGGGCTTTGCTTTTTGTGATGCCCAGGTTGTTTGCAATGGTAGCACTTTCCTTTGGGCTTTTTCACACCAGCCGCACCTCCAGGTGCCAAAACCTTTTGAACCTTCTTCTTTTTCTTACCGTCTTTCGACTTAGAAACCGAAGCTTTCTCAACATTCAGTACCACAACCGGAGCTTGTTGTTTGATGATAGATTCTGCCGCTTGCAGATCATTCAACAATTTCGCCAGTGACAAATCCATTTTGTTCATATTATAGTTCAAGCGAAATTGTTGAAAACTGTCAGGAAGAGTCTGCAGGACCATTTCAACTTGATATTCCTTATCAATCACAGTTCCAAGGACATCCAGTTCATTCAGAAGACCCATCACCTTTAGAACATGGTCCCTGACCAATGATCCTTCAGCTATCTTGGTGTTCAAAAGGAATTTCATGGTTGTCTGCTTAGCCGCATGATTTTGCTCACCGAACATCTCTTTGAGACTTTCGAGCATGTCATAAGCAGACCCCATAGACTGATGCTGATATTACAAAACATTCGCCATAGAGGCAAGAATGTAACATCGCTCCATCTCATCAGCCTTGACCCATTTGTCATAGGCTTTAACCTGGTCATCAGTAGCATCTTCATCAGGTTTTTCTGGGCACTCCTTAGTGATTACAAATTTGTAACCTTTAGAAGTTAAGACAATATCAAGGCTCCTTTTCCAGTCAACATAATTCGGTCCTTCTAACTTGTTTTAGTTCAAAATTGAGGTAATTGGGTTGAATAAAAATATGGTTAATTTGAGAGATATTCATATTAAATAGATCATTAGTTATGTATTTAGAATAATTAAATTCAAAACAACACATTACACATATAACCATGCTCATTGAACAGTTAGATTCGTTAGGGAAACTTAACTATTCATGCAAAATATATGAGTTATGTAAGATATTTACCCCATAAATTAAAACAGGACCAACTCAGATGAAGAGTAAACTGTTAATTTAAGATAGGTAAATATCACTTTTATAAACTCTAGTTTTCATTGAATCAACATGTAACTCAGTTGGAGAGTTAATATAAGTAATCAAATAACTAGAGGCAAAACTACAGTAATCATCTATAATGAACTTATCCGATGTGGAAGAAGACCTATGTCAACATATAAATTCATTATATTACTATAAAACATGATTGGAAACCATAGGAATTGAACCCTACCATCACTGTTTTCTTTTAAAATAAATTATCATTTTGTTTTTTCAGAAAAATAGAAAAATGGCCAAAAACCCATCTAAACAACCCTGAATGCCCAAAAACGACGTACATCAATAAGCAAAGCCAATGAATATTGCTCACTGGGTCGTTTCCGATGAACCTATGAAATTTGAGGTCAATCAGAGTCCGACATAATTTCAGAATTCCAAATTCATGACCTATTTGTAGAATTCTGTTTTTGGCATTTTTTTAGGGTTTTGATTATTTTGACTCGTTAAAATCACATAATATACTTATGTATGTCAATTCATGATTTCAGAACTCAAAATAATATTATTACTACAGTGTTATATAAAAAACTATTTTCGAACAAAATTGTAAAAAAACAAAATGTTTTTCTCCCGTTCAAAACGCCACTGTTCATAATTCCGTATATTAATCCATAATTTCAGAACTAATAACATTCAAAATAGCCACGTTTTTATTAAAACAACACTGCGATTATTGACAAAAACGCAACTAAATAGATTGTCATTAAATGTAACGCCACTATTTATGCATATGCATATTAATTCATAATTTCAGAATTAAAATACTAATAAAAACAGTCACATTTTTGGCATAGAATAATCATACCAAACATGTATCATTAAACAACACATTTTAATATTACTCTATTCATATTCTATTACATTATCTAGTTAGATGTAAGACGACGTCTGATACCAATTGTTAGAACATGCGCAACGGAAGCAAGCATACAATTCAAGCATCAAATACATGTAAACTAGACAATGATATAATTACGAGATTAGAAACCACTAACCTCTTGAAATCGTTGCACATGTTCTCCACAGAGCAAGAATCCACGGTTGCAATCTTCTGCTATAGTCTTAGTAAGACCTTGGACGAAATTGCTTTGAGTGGGAAAGAACAATACAACTCTAAAAGTGAGTTATTTGGTGAAAAATATCTTCCTTATGTAGACTCATTTTTTCAACCAAAAAGGGCTCCAAAAACGTATAGGATTCTGCTTGTGCAAGTCGAATCCTACTCTAACTCTACCGGATGACTTTTCTCCCAAGTCAGTTCAGGTTTTTACTAGGTATATCAAGGACCACAAAAATAATAAGAGGCTACTAATTATAGTATTAATTTGAAATTTTTGCATAAATTAATTTCTACTATAATTAATTACAGTTTATTCCACTAAAAAACTGCAATTGAACTCCTCAATATGAATTTCAAAAATTCACTAACACTTATTTTAACTCCCCATGTTAAGATCCCAAATACTAGTCAATTAAATTAAATCACTGATAATTTAATTTAATCAACTAATTAAATCCTTTATAATTCCGCTTAAACTATTTCATGTGACAGATACAAAATCCACCAGCCGGGTTTTCACATGAAAACTTATAAGCTTACATAAAGGGGTATTATCAAACTCAAAAACGAATCATGGATTCTATCAATTAATTATTATTTCACAAATGTTATTCGATATTGTCCAATCTATCAGGCATACACTAACTCTGAATAGAATTGTATCTTTTGTTAAATCGAAACAATAAACAAATCACATTGATCATAATAATTATATAAAGATTAGGAGTATAAGCTCATTTAATGAATTAGAGAAAATATTTTATATATATTCAGTACAAAAACATCTTTTCTCTACTTGGTCCGTTCAATATACACTGAGTATACTAGCACAAGAAGTTGGAGTAAAACCACTTCCATAATCAAGACAAATTATACTATAATCTTGTGCTACAATCTTCTAGATATTTTGCCTAATAATATCTTCGATTGTAAACATAGTTTATTAATTATGAGAACCGACAATTTAATCTTCTGTGCATAAGCTAAGACTCCATATACTAAATTGTCTACCGCATAACTAAATGACACACATGTAACAAATGATCTATTTAAAATAGTACTTTATTGAATTGAATAAATTAAATAAATAATTGTTCCATAAATAATAAAATACAATACTATATCTAAACCGCATGGTTAATAGTATATCCCAACACTAATGACTATTAACTTCATTTGTATCCCTTCTTTTACTGTATAAAACGTGGAATCTTTTTCTCTTTTCAATAGTAATTGCTATATCCCTATCTTCCACAACTGTTTGATGTTTGGGGTTCGACGGATTAATAATCGGGTACGGAGCTAGAAGGAAAGCTACAAGTTTGATCAAATTCAATAGTCCAAATATTTATATTGAGAAAATCATTAAATGCATATAAATATTAAATTCAAATCCCATTTATTAATACCCTATATGGAGTACTATCCTATAATTTAGAATCTCTAAAATTTAAATTGTGGTTTCGCGCGTCTGAACTAATTGGGCCCTCAATCTCTGTTCAAGATATGTCACAGAGGCGTTGACATGAAACATGTATCCCTCACAAATTAAATGTTTATCGGAAAATATGAAGTTTGGAAAAATGATTTCCTTGCCGTTTCCTTTCTTTTTTTGTTTAAATAATCACCATTTCCGATAAGCTTCTTCTTCTTATTCCAGATTCAAACTCATATTCTCCAGCCTTCTTTGACCTTCTACATTCAAACTCTTCTTCTCCTCAAATTCATTCTTTTCCTCCTCCTTCCTCCAGATTCAAACCCATTTTTTTTTCTTCCTCAAACATTCTTTTACTGTGAAAATATTGGAATCTTGACATGGGATACGCCTTTTAGCCCCATTTTATTAAGATTAAAAAGTTTAATCTGATTAGTGCATTTGAATTTTAAGATATTGCATCTAGATCTGAACATTAGATATTTATTTAAAAACTACTTTCTCCTTTCCAATTTATGTGGTGTTGTTTGATTAAACACAAAATTTACAAAAAAAAAAAACTTTTGAAATTTGTGGTTCTGGCTATAGAAATTTATATAGTTATAAATCATTTCATTAAGAATAATAGGAAAATTTAAAGTTAAATTATTTTAAAATTAAAAAGTATACATTTTTATACAAACTAAGACGGAAAGTATGACACGTAAATTGATACTGGATGTTTGCAATAAATTTGTGTAGAAAAATAAAACTGCAATCACAAACAACTATAAAGAAAGAGATTTTATTGATAAACATTGCAGGTTACAACTCTGTTTATCCCTTGATTCTTCCTTCCGATTTGCTATCCGTAATTCGAGGGCCTTAGCGGCGTATTTCTCGAACGTAGGATGATATGTATACCTTTGATGTATTTGATGATCAAGAAGCATATAACAACACTCCATTTGGATCTTGAATGTTGCTAGAACTTTGAGCAAGACATATTTGACATGTCTTTGATCTCTAATGAATATTCCATGATTTTTTTTTATGGAATTTCGAAATCGTATATGTGATCTCTTTGTGCACTATGGGATTGTTGAGATCATCTTTGAAGGACATATGTAGCCTTATTTATAGGCATGAATTAGAGCTTGGGTGGAGTAGCCACCAAGTAACCCTAATAGACTCCTAATATTTCAAGAGTCGTCTTGAATTTAGGATTTATCTTGATCTATTAAAATTTCAGTGTCTACAAATGCCCCTTACTTCAAAGTTTGTCGAGGTGTAGGCTTGCTGAAACATGAAGATGCGACTTGAAGTACCCGACCATCACAACAGATAATCTTGAAACTTGAAGTTTTTGATATGTAGGAGGAAGAGATGAAGGGTAGAACTGGTCCCACTGGGCGTGCCAATTTGTTTGCAATAAATTTGTGCAGAAAAATAAAACTGCAATCACAAACAACTATAAAGAAAAAGATTTTATTGATAAACATTGCAGGTTACAACTCTGTTTATTCTTTGATTCTTCCCTCCGATTTGTTATCCGTAATTCGAGGGCCTTAGCGGCGTATTTCTCGAACGTAGGATGATATGCATGTTCTTGATGTATTTGATGATCAAGAAGCATATAACAACACTCCATTTAGTTCTTGAATATTGCTAGAACTTTGAGCAAGACATATTTGACATGTCTTTGATCTCTAATGAATATTCCATGAATTTTTTATAGAATTTCGAGATCGTATATGTGATCTCTTTGTACACTATGGGATTGCTGAGATCATCTTTGAAGGACATATGTAGCCTTATTTATAGGCATAAATTATAGTTTGGATGAAGCAACCACCAAATAACCCTAATAGACTCCTAATATTTCAAGATTCGTCTTGAATTTAGGATTTATCTTGATCTGTTAAAATTTCAGTGTTTACACTGAGGTAATAAGTATAGAATTCAAATAAATTACTCACAAATATTATATCCACAAAATAAAAGAGAATACACTAACTTACATAATGTTGTCTAAATTATTTCTTTGATGAGCCACACTCGTAAAAGATAGCGGTGGTGGTCATCGATAATAGTTGGTTGGTTGCTGGTGGTTAACAATATTTGTATGTAGGAGGTTGATAGTAGTTCTGTAGTGCTAGCAAATGGTGGTTATGTGATGGTAGCCCAAACGTGATAGATATGGGTGATGACCGGTGGTGGTGGTGGTTGTATGGAGGAGGTTGGCGCTGGTAGTTGTGTAGTAGTAGCCAGTGGTGGTTCTGCGATAGTAGTCCAGACGTGATGGATGTGGTCGCTGGCGATGGAAGTGGTTGGTAATGATGGATGTGATATGGCAGAATCTAGTGGTAGCGGCAGTCAATGATGGCTAAGTTGCTCGGGCATGGGTGCAGGTGTCTGACACGGGCGCGGGTCTAGAGGTCGAATCATTCGAGATGTAAATTTTAAGATTCAAGGATATCAAATCCTAGTACGGATACGGGTGTAGGGATCCGACTTAAAATAATTCAAAAAATAAAATATAAAATATCTCTAAATTATGAAATTTTGTGAAATACTTACCTATAGCTTGTGAAGTGTGAATTTCTTTTTTATTCTCAAGTTATAAGCATGATTTCTTGATTTCCTCCCATTCTCGAATTCTCCAACAAGTTAACTTTTTTTATAGTTATGTTTTATTTATAATTAAGTTTTAATTTTATAATTTAGATTAGATCTCCAATTATTATTATAAAAATCAGAATTAGTGTGTTTCAAGCTTTCATTACAAAATGTACAATATTATTAAATATAATAATATCTAAATAAAGCCAAAGGTCCTGCCAAATTGTTGAACGCTCTGTCTTCCCTATTCTCAATTGATGCTCTCTGCTGCTCTTTCTGCTCGATCAAGATAAGAAACAGAAAGTAAACGATTGATTTCCTAGATAAGATATGCCATTTTCTTCAAATTTACTTTAGTTTTGGTTCTAATTTCGGGAATTAAATTATATCTCATCTCGAATTTTTCCGCCTGTCGTGGTCAAAGTACCCAAAATCGTTTGACTAGATCCGGTACGGATCCCATACCCACACTCACCCACCAGAATTGTCTGACAAAATAATCTTGATATGTCTTCTTCACATAATCTTCAAAGTCGACTACCGCTTGCCATATTTAAAAATATGTATAGGTTGAAAAATCTGGTATTGGTTGAAAGAAATCCAAGAATGGGTTAAAAGGAGGCCACGCATAAGAATAAACATGGGTTAAAACTGACATTGATTAAAAGGAAGCAAAAAGAGGCATGAGTTAAAACTGGCATTGGAGCCTATAAACGTGGGTTAAAAATGAGTTTTGTTTTTAAAGATAGAGCAGCAAGAATGTTGAAAATATGGTTGAAATTTTTATCTCCACATGTAGTACTCCGAAATTTGTTTTTTGATAAAAAAATTCATTATCGTCAAATTGGTTATTGCTTGATTTGAATCCGTCTGAACTTGTATTCAACCTCGTTCAATCATCAACTTTGATATCACTTGTTGGGATCGAAATAAAATGATGCGTGTGAAATCTAACAATACAAAGCTCGATGGATGATGAATCAGATAAAAAAAAATATACGAAAGAAGCATACTATATTAATATGATTTGGTCAAGTGACCTACATAATCTACTAATATTAATAGAAAAAAACTAACTGAGAAAATAAATTCTCCCATAAACAAAACTTTCTGAAAGACTACATTATGGATATCGTTGTTGTTATTGTACGAGAAGGAAGCCTCAATTTATAGAAGTGTAAAACTTTTCCTCCAAGAAAAGAATAAGTCATATAAAAGAGATTTATTCCTTTTAGGAGTCTTTTTCGGTCCTAATAGATTAAAAATTCAGGCAAAACCCTAACAGGTGGTAATGCCTGAAGGTTGTAAAGGCGTCTGGTGGTGACTGGTTGTGGGGCTGGCTGGCTATGGAGGTGATTCTTAATATTAGAACTCTATTCATGATTTGAATGATTTAAACATATTAGGAGCTAATATATAATTAGTGATTGTGAAGGAAAAAGTAATTGGACTTATATAATAGACTGACATATGAATGACTCAGATTTATAATTCCATTAAGTGTAAAAATAGGATTTCAATCACTTATGAGCTTAATGTTTATTTGTTTGTCCAAAGTTGATGAATGGTTATGTTTAGTTGACCAATATCTGAAAGTATGATATCTTGCTGGTAGAGGGAAGCCGCTATATATGTTGACAAACATTGGGAAGTCATTGGAATTGGAGCATCGAGGGAAAAGAGTTACTGAGTTCAAGTTATAAAGATCCATTTCAAGATTCTCTGATCATCAAGAATCTTCAGTCTCAAAGTTGGAGGTACATTTATCTTTTGCTCGCACTATTTGCAACTTTAATTTCTCAATTGTGATTGCGTAAAATCGGTGCCTCGTCTCTTTTTTCTGTCTGTCGTAACCTTTTCTCATCATATATCTGCATAGATCTACTGAAAAATCATATTGGAGGAAATGAATATTTCTTTGTAAGTCATGAATGTATTATGCGTGAAACTCCATATTGCACCCTAGTGACAATGGCTTTCCCGGGCACATTTCAATCACGCACAGAACAAGAACTAAAGAAGTGTAGTTTTCTTTGTTGACGTATCATTTCTTCTTCTTTTTTTCCTTTTCTTTGCTGACGATTCTTTTTTATTGGTCACTTGGTAAGTTTAAGTGTCAAGTTAAAGTGCCTAGTTGGTCACTGTGTCAAAATGGCAGTTGGTGCCAAGTTTGAGTGTCTGTCTATGCATTTTGCCTTTTTAAGATGTCAAGTATTTTGAGGTCGGAGGGAGTAGAAATGGTCAAAAAGTTTAATTGGATGTCCCTTTTAGAGGCTGGTGTTTAAAGTTTGTCCTCGTTTCTAAAAGTTCTACAAATATAGATGTAACGACACTTCCCCCTTTTTCATCCTCCTTCTCCTTGTTTGTGTTCTCCATTCATATACTTTTTTGAATTCATATGTTCCAACAAGTTTCCAGAGAGCCTAATCTTAAAAGAAATACTTTAGTAATCTCGCAGACAACGGAGTTTATTCTGCAAATTCTGTAGCCATTTTCAAATAAAAGGTACCGGTGAGGGGTATAAATGACATCCTCCTGATTCAAAACTTTTGCAAGATATATAGTGTAATAAACTGGGAACAATTGGGAAAAACGGCACATTCGCCAGAGTTTTCCATGCAACAAATCTTTGCCAAAGGCGAAAATATTGTTGAACTCGAAGAGATCATGGCAACCATAACCAAGATTTTAGCTGTCATGGAATACGTAGAGCGTGAACAATGCTGACAGGATTCGCCAATTCAGTAAGATTTCTAAACAATTTAACAAGATAAGTAGCAAGAAAATAGTATCAAGTCTTGCCAGTATAGCAAAACTTTTAAATAATTGAACAACATAAGTAACATTTACCAATCCGACAAGATTCTTAAACAATTTAAGAATATAGATAGATTGAAGATAATACCAACTCTTACCAGTCCGGAAAAACTTGAGAACAATTGAACAACACATGCAAGTTTTGTCAATCCGGCAAAACTTGGGAACAATCTGTACCAAAGTTATGCTCCAACCTGCATAACTTGTTATCAGGAAAAATTTTGTCAATCTGACAAGACTTGTGTGCCAAAGTTATGCCTCAATGCTATTTTCACACAAAATTCTTATACGGGGTAAAATTTAAACAACAGTGAGGAATGATCCTATTGTGCAAATCACCCTAGAATGATGATATTCCAACTTCTATATCCACAGACTGCATAAATGGGCAGCCCATCGTATTTTGTGTCAACCAATTTTATATCTTTTACTATTTCATTAACAATTTTGGGTGATGCAGCCTTGATTCAACATGCTAACTTTCCGTTGCGATTGAATAGATTGATTTAGAAATTCAAATATTTTATCGTATTTTCTGCAGAAGAAATTTCGTTTGATAATTTGATTTCTTGTGAAGTATTCAGACAAAGACACACCACCCACCCACCCACATCTTTGCTCTAACTTCTGAAGCTAACTCTCTTTCTTTCCTTTGGATTTCCAGTTGAGAATCAATCTCGAAAACAAAAGAAATTGCAGAAAGAATATGTCATCTGTTGCTACTGATATTCGTGATTCTCTACTTGCTCTCCAAGGGATTGAAAATGAGCGTCACTTAATAGCTTCCCAAAAGGATCGGATAAAGGCCATTAAAACAGAACTATGGTTTCTGAAAACATTTCTCGACTGAAAGGAAAAGCAGAATCGGAAGAAGCTTATGGTGTTAGGGATATATTAGATATGCCAATCTCATATTTAATGATTCGAACATATTTTTGTGAATGTTATGGTGTTAGGGATATATTAGTGTTGTTGTGATACTAATATAGTCTCTCCCTTTTTTTTTTTTTTTTCCG
>AWOL01S0006000.1:250781-294297 GCA_000715115.1 Nicotiana otophora
TGAGCCGAGGGTCTTTCGGAAACAGCCTCTCTACTCCTTCGGATATGGGTAAGGTCTGCGTACACACTACCCTCCCCAGACCCCATTAATGGGATTCTACTGGGTTGTTGTTGTTGTTGTTGTTGTTGTTGTTGTTGTTATTTGATATAAAAATATATGGCATTTGATATTAGTTTATCATAGTTATTATTAATTAATTGATTAATTTAACAAGGTCTTTAATTAAATTTTGAGATTTGTCCTCGTGATGAAGATCATGATAATGAGAGTAAAGTCTCTTACAATTTAATCTAAATTTGTTCTTGATCGTAGGATTATTAGTTTGGACATTAGTAATCCGGTTAAATCAATATTTATGTGACCGTCTTTATGGGATAACGATTAGTTGATCTCATTAACTAAATCACATAAATAGATGATGCATATAGAGATATGATCATTGCACCGACTCATTGGATAATTCCTAATGGTTAGAATTACCATAAACTGTCAATAAGATATTCTCTTGAAGAATATGATGTAAGAGTTTCCTTTGACCTAAAATGATCATAGTAATTGACAAGTTTTTTATTGTGCTTTGATACTAGACACCTATAGCCTTAGATCGATAGTTGAAAGGATATTGGGTACGATTAAATACTTGTAGAATTAGTGATTGATCAAGATGAAATCTGTCAACTCTTGGTAATGAGTTTAAGTTCCATGTTGTCATGAATTATAAACGACCAAACTAAGACCTTGGCCAGGGCAATTGAATGAAAGAAGAAAAGAGTTTCTTAGGTCATTCAATGGTTGATTATATTTGGCATGAACACATAGTCGGTCGCCTATTAGGATTTGACAGTTGAACCATATCCTAGGTAGCTATAAGGACAGAAGGAATCACTACATTATTCTTCTACTTGAGAGTAAATTGTATACTTCATTATATCCGGTCGTTAAGGAGTGTTGCTAGAAGCCACCCTTGATTAGTATATTGGTGTGATCAATTTACTACTGGCTTAGTATTGAACCTTTGGGGTCGCACACTAATGAGTGTTCTGATCTTTGCTAAAGAATTAATTACTTTATTATTTGATAATTAAATTAAAAAAATTAATTAGTCAAATAAATTTAGTTATTAGTCTAAATAAAATATTATTATATTCTTTGCTAGCACAGAGAATATAATTAATATTGTGAACAAATTAAAGATTTTATTTGGAATAGAAAATCAAATTATATCTCTCGGTTAAGATATATATGTGATATATATAATTAAAACCTATTTTATATGAGAGATGTTATATAAAATATTAATTAAGAAAGAAGCTTGATGGAAAATTTATCAAGTAACTTTGGATTCACGTCAAAGTTCACAAGGACATGTCGGCGGCCATAATTCCATTTAGAATGTGATTCAATTTTTTAATAATAGCAAATTTACATTCGGTTTAGACAAGAATCTGAGTTTGAATTGTATTGGAAAGTCCACACGGATATGTCGGCAACCACAATCCCATTTAGAATGGGATTCAATTTTTTAATAATAGCAAACTTACTTTCGGTTTAGAATTGTACCAAAAAGGTCACCACCTATAACCTTTCCTTTGACATAGTGGAAAAGGATTTTCAGAGGTTATAAATATGTCCAATTGGCATGAAATTCACGGTGAAAATAATAGGTGTAAGAAGTCACAAAATCAAGAGACAAACGTTCTTGACAGGAACAGTTCTTGTCGGGCAACTTTGGATTGAAGTTTTTGAGAAAAATTTCAGTACAAGTTTTCTTTCAATTTCTTCACGGGTTTCATTAATCAAATAGTTGATAGCAATGATCGGTCTCGATGTGGATACGCATAGAGTCTTCACACTATCGAAGAAATTTTGAAACGAGACTCTCCTCACCAGGTACATCTTAAATCCGATCTTTTATATGTAAATAAATTTTAAACACAAAAAGATCTGCCTAGGATTGTTATTATCTTTCGATACATGTTATGAACATCTATATGCAATCCCACAGTTGTATCAGAGCCTTATAGTTCGAGAATATGTTAACATTATTTATTGCATTAGATGCATGGATTGAAAGAATTATTTAATTTTACACTAGACGCCTGGACTACCCCGGGAGTATAAAATTTAATAAATTCTTTGCTATCATGATGGTTGAATTCAACTATGCCTATAGGATCGACCTAACTACCAGGGGACTAAATGATATAGAGTTATTTAAGGAAATTGTATGGGGATGTAATTGGTAAGTGCAACTACCTTTAAATTATATGTGAGAAACGACTTGATTTCCATGTGGCTCATATATATTGTTGAAGGATTCCTTTACTCCACTAACAGAAATTAAGATTTCTTAAACTATAAGGAGGGTGAATAGTTTAAAAATAATTAGTGAAAATATCATTTAGATAAAAGTCCATATCTTTATGATATGTGTAAATATGTTCTTATATTTTCTTTTCTATATTTTAGATTTCTCAATATGTCTGCTATATCACTGCGTGGAATATTTGAAACCAACAAGTTAGTAGGACCAAACTTTGATGATTGGTACGTAAATTTGAGAATTATTCTCATGCATGAAAAACTTATTGATGTGATCGATAAGCCTGCCAAAGAAGTCCCGGATGATGATGATGATGGTGATGCCACCAAGATTTATCAGAAATACTTGGAAGAATGTCTTACTACCAAATGCATCATTCTCGCTTCTATGAGTTCTGAGCTCTAGAGGAAACATCAGGATATGGATCCAACTGCAACCATTGAATATCTTAGGAAGATATTTGGTACACAAAGCAAGACAACTGGATACCAGCTATCTAAGACTTCATTTGGATCTAGATTGACTGAAAACTCTCCAGTTGGGCCCTATGTCAATCATATGATTGATTTTATTGAAGAATTTGAGAAGTTGGGGTGCAAACTGGGTAAAGAGATTTCTCAAGATTTAATCTTGCAATCACTCTCTGAATCCTTTTCACAATTTGTTATTAGTTTCAATATGCATAGAATGGATTGTGATCTTCATGAGATGCTTAACATGCTGATTGATTATGAGAATCAACTTGTATCTAAGAAGAAGAAAGGAACTGTCATGTTGGTTGGAAGCTCTTTTAAGAAGAAGGGTAAGGGTAAACATAAACCCAAGAAGAAGCCTACTGCGCCTAAGGGTGGTGTGACCAAACCCAAAGGCTAATGAGTCAAAGCTGACCAATCCGATGCTGAATGTTTCCATTATAATAAGATAGGACAATGGAAGAAAAACTGCAAGGAGTATCTTGCAACTCTAAATGACAAAAAATAAGGTAAGACTCAAATGAAAAATATTTTTAAAGTTTATTTAACTACTACTGATGTTTCATTATGGGTATTAGATACTGGCAGTGGTTATAATATCTGCAATATGTTGCAGGGGTTCCAAATAAGTAGAAGGTTGAAGAAACGAGAAATTAATTTACAAGTTGGAAATGGTGCAAAAGTTGCGGTCATAGCTATAGGATCAATTTCTTAAGTAATGCCTACGGGAAAAGTACTTATGTTGGATGATTTTTATTACATTCCTAAATTTGTTTCGAACATAATTTCAGTTTCTATGTTAGACAAACGTGGTTTTTACATTATTATAAGCAATGCTATTTTCTCTATTTATTATGGTGATAATTTATATGTAAATGGCTATCTCCAACATGATGTCTATGTCTTACCTAATGTGGATGCTAATTCAATTATGCATGTTTCAAGTCTTAAGAGGAAAAAAAATGATCAAGTAAATTATACATACTTTTGACATTGTAGGCTTGGTCATATTGGAGAGAAAAGAATTAACAAGTTGTACAAGGAAGGGTACCTTGACAAGTATGATTTTGAATCATATCTAATTTGTGAATCTTGTCTCAAAGGAAAAATGACCAAATCTCCATTTACTGGTAGTAGAGAAAGAGCTACTGAATTATTGGGACTAATTCATACAGATGTTTGTGGGCCCATGAAAGTTCAAGCTAGAGGTGGATATTCTTACTTTATTATTTTCACTGATGATATGTCAAGATATGGATTTGTGTATCTTGTGAAAACACAAATCTGAATCTTTTGAAATGTTCAAAAGGATCCGTAGTGAAGTTGAGAAACAGACGGGTAAAAGTATCAAGGTACTAAGGTTTGATAGAGGTGAAGAATATCTTAGTGAAGATTTTACGAGGTATATCAAAGAGAATGGGATTATCTCATAGTGAACACCTCCAGGAACACCACAACATAATGGTGTGTCTAAAAGGAGAAATCGAACCTTATTAGAGATGGTGAGATCTATGATGGGGTTCACTGATCTTCCAATATATTTATGGGGATATGCTTTGAAAGCAGCAACATACTTACTTAATAATGCCCACTAAGGCAGTCTCTACAACATCATATGAGATATGAAAAGGGCGTAAGCCTAACCTTAAGCATATTAAAGTTTGGGGTTATCCAACTTATGTTAAGAGACTGCAATCTAATAAACTTGACCCAAAATTTGATAAGTGTAGGTTCATTGGGTATCCCAAAGAAACAATGAAATATTATTTCTATCACCCTTCTGACCATAAAGTGTTTGTGGCTAGAGGAGCAACCTTTTTGGAAAGGAAATTTCTTTTAGAAGAAAATTATAGTAGAGAAATAGAACTTGATAAAATTCAAGAAAGCAATGAATCAACATAATATCAAGATCATGAGAAACAAGTTAAAGAACCTTTATTGGATGTTTTGAAGTTGACAAGGAAGTTGCCATCTTCAATGGTTGAAGTTCAAGAACTAAATGTAGTTCAAGAACTGGTTAATGAACCAGTTCCAAACCAAATTGAAGAACAACCAAATACAACACAAGGTGAGCAAGTTGCACAAACACCTCTTAGAAGGTCTACACGAGAACGCCATGTACCAACTAGATTAAATCTAATGGTACAAGATTATGTATCAAATGAGGTTGATCATAAGGATGGATCTATGAAAAGGCTATATAAAGTTCTGACTATGAGAGATGACAAAAGGCCATGGAATCCGAAATGGAATCCATGAAGGAAAATAAAGCATGGACTTTAGTTGAACCTTCAAAGGATATAAAACCTATAGGTTGTAAATGGGTTTTTAAGAAAAATATTGGAGTAGATGGAAAGGTGGAGACCTACAAATCCCATCTTGTTGCCAAGGGATATCGTTAGAAATAAGGAATCGACTACGATGAGACTTTCTATCTCGTGGCAATGCTCAAATTAATTCGGAGTTTGCTTGCTATAGCAGCATACTACGATTATGAAATATGGCAAATGGATATGAAAACAACTTTTCTTAATGGTGAGCTAGAAGAGGATGTGTACATGTAACGACCCGACTGTTCGTTTTGAGTGTACAACCTCGTTCCCCCATTTACTGCTTATCTTGTGTTCAATTATAATTTTTTTGACTCGTCAGAGAGGTTTCAGAATGAATTGGAACACTTAGTTCCAAGATTTAAAGCTTAAGTTAAAATAGTTGACCGGATATTGACTATGTGTAAACGACCCCAAAATAGAGTTTTGATGATTCCAATAGCTCTATATGGTGATTTTGGATTTAGGAGCGTGTCCGGAAAATTATTTAGAAGTCTGTAGTTAAATTAGACTTGAATTGGATAAAAATAGAAATGTAAGTTTGGAAGTTTGATTGGGAAGTCGACTTTTTGATATCAAGGCCGGAATCTGATTCTAGAAGTTGGAATACGTCCGTTATGTCATTTATGACTTGTGTGAAAAATTTGAGGTCAATCAGACTTGATTTGATAGGTTCCGGCATCTAATGTAGAAGATGAATTTTTTTAGTTTTATTAAGCTTGAATTGTGGTATGATTCATGATTTTAGCGTTGTTTGATGTGATTTAGAGGTTTGACTGAGTTCGTATGATGTTTTAGGGGTTGTTGGTGTATTTAATTGAGGTCCCGGGGGCCTCGGGTGAGTATTAGATGGTTAACGGATCAAATTTGGACTTAGAACAATTGAAACTTGTTATTGTCTACTGATGCAATCGCACCTGCGAAAATGGGCTCGCAGGTGAAAGCTCGCAGAAGTGACCTTGGTTGTAGAAGCGGACTGGGCACTGTTGGACACGAGCCATAGATGTGGAGGGAATTGCGCAGATGCGGTAATGTTGCTCATAGAAGTGGGAGGAGCACAGATGCGGACCCTTTGCTCGCACCTGCGATTGCACAAAAGCGAAAGATGTTCCGCAGGTGCGAGGGCTGGTTGTTTAGTGTGAAACCATAGATGCGAGAATTTAGTCGCAAAAGTGGCCCTTGGTTCGCAAAAGCGAAAATCACTGGGCAGAACCTATAATTCGAGGTCTTTGGTTTCTTTCTTCATTTTCGGATTTTGGAGCTCGGATTGGGCGATTTTGGGGAAACAATTTTTCACACAACTTGGGGTAAGTGTTCTTGTCTCCCTTGTGATTATATTCCATGAATTAATCTTTATTTCGGCATTAGATTATTGATTTTTCAAGAGAAATCGAAGGAATTTTATACAATTTCATAAAATAAATTTTCGAGATTTGAACATCGATTCGGAGTCAGATTTGAGTGAAATTAGTATGGTCGAACTCGTAATTGATTGGGTTGTCAGATTTTGTAAGTTTCGTCAGATTCTGAGATGTGGGCCCCACTGACAATTTTTCGAGCGGAGTAAATTGTGATATATTTGCATGTTATTTGAATAGATACTGATTGTTTGGCTTGAATTGAGGTGATAAGAAGCATTCGGAAG
The DNA here is from genome assembly GCA_000715115.1 of Nicotiana otophora. NCBI lineage: Eukaryota > Viridiplantae > Streptophyta > Magnoliopsida > Solanales > Solanaceae > Nicotiana > Nicotiana otophora. The sequence continues at coordinate 257,553 of AWOL01S0006000.1, forward strand.
TTGATACACGCAGAATGGAATTTCTGGAGAATTGTTGATCTTGCTCAGAATTGGATTCATCTTGTTCGAGATAAGTAACTCTTCTAATCTTGGAGCTGGGGGTATGTACCCTGATTATATGTGTTATATGTTTGATGTTGGGGTGACGCACATGCTAGCTGATAGGCGTGTGGGCGTGCACCATTTGAACTATGATTCTGTTATTCTTGTGGTACTGTGTAGTTACCTGAACTTATCTTAAATCATAAAATCTCTATGTACTATGTGGTACTATGATTCCGTTATTCGTGTGGTACTGTGTACTGTGAGGGATAAATCTTCCCTAGACATAGATCTTGTCCGAAATATTTATATTGAGGGATGGATCTTCCCTGTACATGGATCTTATCCAAATTATTGATATTTGAGGATGGATCTTCCCCTGGGCTGGATTGGCCTTGTATAGTACTGAGTGACTGGATATCAGTTATTATGTATATATATTGTGATGGATCTTCCCTGGGCTGGATTGGCCATATACAATACTGAGTGATTAAATACTAGTGCGAGTACATGAGTTCATTTCTGAGATACATGGCATTGACATGCACATATGACATATATGCATATAGATGTATTTTCCTCATGATATACGGTACCACGTCATTCATGACTTCTCACACATATTGACATATGGGCATAATGATGCATTTTACACTGGCTATCTGGAAAAAAAAATGAAACATCTTATTTATTGTTGAAAGGAGTTTTGGGAGAATTACTATTTTCAAACTTACTCATGTTTTTGGCAACTTCGGTAAACGACTTGGGTTTTCACTGATACACTTGAAAGGCAGAACTATTTTTCAGAAATCTTAATTAAGCTGAGCATTTTTCCTTAGAGTTACTTCTTTTATTACTTGCTTTATGTTTTTATGAACTGTTGTTGGTTATTGGAGTTGGACTCTCACCTTTGTACACGCTCGTTACTACTTTCAATCTAAGGTTAGGTTTGTTACTTATTTTATACTCATACTACACTTCTACACCTTACGTACAGATTTTGGATGTCAATGATGTTGTACATGACAGGAGCTGGATATGAAGATGTACCTACGTTTCAGTCATTGCTGCTTCTTATTCATGGTAGCTTTAGAATTTTAATCTGTTCATGTATATTTCAAACAGATAATGTATACTTATTTCACACCAGCTTTGTAAATTCTAATCTTAGAAGCTCATGATTTGTACTACCAGTCCTTGGGGAGTGTATTAGAGTCGGTTAAATATTAATTGAATCGGATTATTGTTATTTGGCTTACCTAGCGGGTGAGGTTAGTGTAACGACCCGGCCGTTCGTTTTGAGTATTACAGCCTAGTTCCCCCATTTACTACTCTATTTGTGCTTTATAGCTGTATTATGACCTATCAAAATAGTTAGTTCGGGTCTAGAAGGATTTCAGAATGAATTGCGACACTTAGTCTCATAAAGGAAAGCTTAAGTTGGAAAAGTCAACTGGATGTCGATTTATATGTAAACGGCCTCGGATTTGTATTCTGATGATTCCAATAGCTCCGTATGGTGATTTGGAACTTAGGAGCATGTACGAAAAATTATTTGGAGATCCATAGTGGAATTAGGCTTGAAATGGCGATAAGTTGAATTTTTGGGAAGTTTGACAGGGGGTTGACTTTTTGATATCGGGGCCGGAATCCAATTATGGAAATGGGAATACCTTCGTTATGTCATTTATGACTTGTGTGCAAAATTTGAAGTCATTCCGGATTGATTTGATGTGTTTTGGCACAAGATATGGAATTTAAAAGTTCAAAGTTCATAGATTTTGATTTGAGGTGTGATTCGTCATTTTGATGTTGTTTGATGTGATTTGAGGCCTCGAGTAGGTCCTGGTATGTTTTAGGACTTGTTGGTGTATTTGGTTGAGGTCCCAGGGTCCTAGGGTAAATTTCGGATGATTAACAGATCAAAAATTGGAATTGTGAGGTTGTTAAAGCTGTAACCCCTCTGGTGTGATCGCACCTGCCAGGGTCTTGGCCGCAGGTGTGGCAGCTCGAGCGCAGGTGTGGAGTTGGAGGGTGTTAGCAGAGGTAGCAGGTGTGACGGGAGTTTTGCACCTGCGATTGCGCAGATGCGGGAAGGGATTCGCAGAAGCGGAAAATGGTGAGGAAGCCGGGCAGCGCAGGTGCGACATTTTTTTGCTGAAACGGGTGCGAGCCCAGGCTCCGCAGGTGCGAAAAGCCTACGCAGAACCCTTTAAGTTCGACGGTTCGATATTTTCACCTATCTTCGGATTTTGGAGCTCGGGTTGGGCTTGGAGAGAAATATTTCCACACAACTTGGGTTAGGTGTTCTTGACTCCCTTGTGATTATATTTAATGAATTAGTATTCATTTTTGGTGTAAGATTATCGAATCTTCAAGATAAATCGAAGGAAATTCCTATAATTTCATAAAACAAATTTTTGAGTTTTAAACATCGATTTGGATTTAGAATTGAGTGAAACTAGTATGGTTGAACTTGTAATTGGATAGGTTGTCGGATGTTATGAGTGTCGTCAGATTCCGAGACGTGGGCCCCATGAACAATTTATGGAGTGTAATTTTGGATTTTGTGGGAAAATATTAGTATATTGATAAGGAATTAATTCCTATAATTGTGTAGACTGAATCAAAATTTTGGCTAGATTCGAGCCGTTTAGAAGTTGATACGCACAAAAATGGATTTTTGGAGCATTGTTTAGCTTGCTCGACTTTGGATTCGTCTTGTTTGAGGTAAGTAACTTTTCTAATCTTGGAGATGAGGGTATGAAACCCCAAAATATATATTATGTGATTTGTGTTGAGGTGACGCACATGCTAGGTGACTGTCATGACCCAAAATCCAACTAGTCGTGATGGCACCTAACCCATCCCGTTAGGTAATCCAATTACCAACTAACCAAATTCAATGATAATTATTAAAGCAATTTAAGTGAATAAAGATCCTGATCTTCTACAATCCCCAAGAACTGGTAGTACAAATCATGAGCTTCTAAGAATAGAGTATACAAAGCGGAAATGAAATAAATACACAGTCTATTTGAATAATACATAAACAGAGCTTTTATAAATCTAAGGCTACCCTGAACAAGAGGCAGCTACAACAGGAACGCAGGTACATCTTCAAATCCCGCAACCATCGAGCACAGCAACAACAACAGCCAACATCTGCACGCAATGTGCAGAAGTGTAGTATCAGTACAACCGACCCCATGTACTGAGTAAGTAACAAACCTAGCCGTAGGTTAAAAGTAGTGACGAGCTTCTACCAAGGTCGGGTCCACAACCAATAGTCCACAACAGTCTATAACAACAATAAGCAAATAATACCAGAAGTAACTCAGAGATAAAAAAGCAACAACAATAACAACAACAACAACCCAGTTGTAATTTGTATAATTGGACTTGAGGCCAGGTTTAGATCGCAGCTTAAGCTCGGTAGCTTCAGTTGTAATTTGTACAATTGGACTCATATGTCCGCTGATGACCCTACAAAGAAATTTGTGGCTCGATGAGCGGTGAAATGGCGGTATGATGGGTATGATGTGACCGCGAGATGTGTTAAGACGATTTGAACATAACGAGAAATATTTCTTCATATGTAAAGGGAAGGCCATTGGATGCTTGATTTTTGATTTGATGTGACATACAATCTCGAGTGTGAATGTTTTGAAAGATCTTTCATGTGTTTAAATTGGGGGACAAATTAAACTCTCAGGTCTGGTTAATGAGTTTGGACTTAGAAAGATTTAGTGATTGCGTAGAAATTGTGGCTACGAAAAGATATAACAAGATACCAGATTGAGGCTAAGCAGGTGGGTTATCTCTTGGAGAGTAATCTACGTAGGTGTGTTCCTTATAATATGAGTGGATGGTTTCTTTTCTGCTAGTGGGGTATATGTGTGGAGATTTGAATTCGAATTTGGCTGAGAAAGTCGACCTGAGTATCAAGAGAATGATTGCGATCTTAGCGGATGATTTGGGGTATTTGTTTGGTTGGCATTGCATGAGCTTGAGAAGAATTTTGTGGCACTGACTATGATATTATGCCAGTAATAGGGTATGGGTATTGTGGATTATAGAGTGTTTTAATCTATGGATTTGAGCCAAGTGGGGGAGCCTGCTATGTGTCAAATTTTGTTGTGTCTAAAGTATACTTGGGAATCAGTGATGACTTGCAGAGGTGAAGTTCGAAAATGACTCGAATAAGGAAAATTCCTGGTTATGAATTATATTGCACGGATGAGTATATGAAAAATTGTGGGATGAGTGAGTTGTTATTGGTGAATGATGTAGTGCACACAGAGTATGAATTTGATATGTGGTGTTAAAGTAGAGTTACTTCTTTGAGTATTGTGGTGCTAATAGGGCACGTGTCTTTTGGCCCATTTAGGCGGCGCAATTAGATTTGATCAAAGTGGGTGACTCTCGAGAAAATTCCAGCGGGTTTGAGAATTATATATAGCAATTGAGAATGTTTACGGACTTGTGTATGGATAAAATCCGAGATTTGCGTTTGATGGTGTATGGACTTGCGGAAATTCTATATGACTATGGATTCTACATTTTTGAATGAGGAAGGTAAGAAGAACAATTTCAAATTCACATAAGGTATTCTCAGAGTGAGTGTTATAGTTGTGGTATTTTTGAAGGTGCTTAAGAAGAATACAGTTGCTTATGGGCCATAGGGCGTTGTGGTTCTATGCTAAGGTTTGTAGGGTGAGTTGTGGTTAAAGATCATGGTATTTTAGCAAGAAGAAGTATCAATCTGAAGACATATTTGGAAGGGACTCGGAGAAAAATAGGACAAATGGGTAGTAGGTTGGATCTGTATGGTAATGGATAAGATCGGTTCCTTGGGTGCATATGATATGGGGGTTTTCTACAGGTGCTTTGTGGCAATACACCTGGACTTGGCGACTTGCGTGGCTTGGTCGAGTTAGAGGAATTTAGTTTTAAGGGCTTGATTATGTGCAAATAGATTCCAAAGTATTCTTGATGGTTTATACCGGTGTGGAGAACGTGTTGTGAATTGTGATTTCCTCCTGGAAAGAAGCAAGAGAAAGGTTTCTAACTAAAATAGTATGTAAATTATTGGCGACTCAAAGTTGATAATAAGATTCTTGTGCTTTTCACATGATGGCAAGATAGATGGTATGTGTTGTACGAAAGCTAGACTTTCATGTACAAGGTGGAAATACAGTCTTGAAGAGAAGGTAACGAATATTGGACAACATGGACGGTTTCAAATAACTAGATGAATATTATTACTACTTGGTGTTGTATGAGAAAGGGGAGGACTTCAGAAGGCGCATTGTATTTTGACTTACAAATGTATAAATTAGTATTGCAGTACGCATATGGTTGATAGACTGCTGATATTCAAATTTTGTCAAGTGGCACGAAAAAACTTTTAAAGTATTTCTTATGGGATGATCGTGTATGAAAGAGGTGTTAGGCATTCAGGCGGTGGATATGGAATCAAATATGGTGATTCGCGTGTTCTATGGATTTGGAGATTGGGAGTTCCCAGGAGAATACTGTCTCATGGTTGTGGACTGTGAAGTTGTGGCCGGAGCTAGCTAGATGATAAAATTTGTTATGATTCAGTCATTATAGATTTTCGGAGGGGTTATTATCTATTTGTGGGTAACTCGAGTTGATTTGGGGGTCCATAGGTAGGCCCAATTAAGATGTGTATTCTACACCGAGCCGGAATAGTTGGCTCCATACTGCTATTATTGAGGGATGTATCATTTGGTTGATGTTGAACTTATTCGTGTTCTCAAATGATCTGTGAGTTACTCATTTATGCTACGAGGAGTTGTGATTCATTGGTTATGAGCACAAATAGTGCAATTCTATTTGAACTTTATAGCGAAATTTGAGTGTGATGAGTATTTGGGTATTGCATGATCGATTGCGTAATGGTTATGTTCTTTCAGGTTTTGTGTGACATTTTTGTCATTTGCCTCTTTGTGGTTATTGATTTTGAGCGGGGTGGCTCGAGGTATATATTATGGACCAACGTTTAGATGAAGTCACGCATTGCAGTAGAGTTATGTTAAGGTATGAACCTTGTGTTATGATTGGGTAATGGTTCTACGGTTTATGATATATTTTCAGCATTTTGTTGTGGTGGTACTTGTTAATCTGGCGGAGTTCTCTCATTTGAGTCATTTTCCATGACTGAGTACATTGGAATTGTTGTGTATTGGTGCATGGATGGTACGAGTTGTGGCTCTGAGTTATATTGGTGTGGCATATCTGTGAAAATAGTTGTGTTTAGTAATATAAGGTCATTGGACCTAGAATGAGTACTATCAGGTTTGATTTCAGCATATTCGGGAGTATAATATTGAAAGTCGGCTCAAAAAACGATTATGGTTCTGGTTGGAGCAAGAGAGCTCCGTGACTTGTTGATTTGGTAAGTGGTCATGAAATTTCACGTGTTTCGTTTATTATCAACAGTATACGAAGGTTTTGGGATGAGGTTTGGTTTGATATGGGTTTAATACTAGTATACGATTGGTTTTGGAATAGTCACTGCGATCAGGAATGGTGCTACGAGCATGCGAGTTGTGTAATATATTAGTTGATTATATCCGTGGTTATAGTTATAGCTCGATGCAACTTGTTCAGACTTATACGGTGTGTAAATGTATTTTGTGTCTTGAAAGAAATTTTAAAGTTTGGAAATTAAACTCCAAGGTTTATGGGCTAAGGTTAAATTAATGATTTTCAGTTGCATTGTGTAGTCAAGCCTTATGTGGGATAGGGTGACGTGGGTTCACCCCCAGGTACGTGTGTGGTAAGATAGAACACTGATTTGATGGCTTGAAAACAACTCTTGGCACATTCTAGGACGAGCGTATATTTAAGTGGGGGAGAATGAAACGACCCGACATGTCGTTTTGAGTATTACAACCACGTTTCCCCATTTACTTCTCAAATTGTACTTTACAGTTGTTGTGTGACTTGTCGGGGTAATTGGTTCGGGTCCGGTTTGGTTTTGGAATGAATTGGAACACTTAATTTCAAGGTTTAAAGCTTAAGTTAAAATAGTGACCAGATGTCGACTTATGTGTAAACGACCCCGGAATGGAGTTTTGATAATTCCATTAGCTCCGTATGGTGATTTTGGACTTAGGAGCGTGCAGCCCGATCCCATAAATATCCTCACAAGTCAGGCCCTCGGCCTCACTCAGTCATCAATCTCTCCAGTCTTTCGGGCTCACAATGTCATGAACAATAGCCCAAAAATGATGATATGATGTATCAATAAATAACAACAGAGACTGAGATATGATATGCAATGAAATGAATATGTCTGAGTATGAATTTTCAATTTAAAACAAATAACTCACAGCAATATGACCTCTGGGGGTCCCAATAATACTGGCACATAGCCTCAACATGATTTTTAATATGTTTTTCAGCTCAATATCTTTAACTCATAAACCTGCATGGAAAATGTCAAGATTATTTAACTACAAATTTCCAGAGGAATAATTATGTCATAATTTCTATAGTGTACGCCCACACGCCCGTCACCTAGCATGTGCGTCACTTCCCAACAATTCACAAAATAAATATATTCAGGGTTCATACCCTCAACTCCAAGATTAGAAAAGTTACTTACCTCGAACAGGCCAAATCCAATGTCGAGCAAGCTAAGCAATACTCCAGAAATTCCATTATGCACGTATCAATTTCCAAATGGCTTGAATCTAGTCACAATTAATTTCATTCAACCCACAAAATTTATAGGAATTAATTCCATATCAAAATACTAATATTTCCACAAAATTCAAAATTCCGCCCCAAAATTCACCGGTGGGGCCCACATCTCGAAATCCGACGAAACTCACAAAATACGACAACCCATCCAATTATAAGTTCAACCATACTAATTTTGCCTAAATCCGACTCCAATCGGTATTCAAACTCGAAACATTCGTTTTGTGATATTATAGAAATTTCCTTCTATTTCTCTTGAAGATTCAATAATCTTACACCAAAAATGAAAATAAATTCATGGAATATAATCACAAGGGAGTTAAGAACACTTATCCTAAGTTGTGTGGAAAATTTCCTCTCCAAAATCGCCCAACCCGAGCTCCAAAATCTGAAAATGGGTGAAAATATTGAACCCTCGAATTTAAGGTTCTGCCCAGTCGATTTCCGCATCTGTGGACAAGGGGTCGCACCTGCGACCCTCGCTTCTGCGGACAAATGGGCGGATTTGAGAGCCAGGCCACTTTTGCAGAGAGCCAAGTGCGGATGCGACTCCGCACCTGCGGATAAAATTCCGCACCTACGCTGCCCGACTTCCTCACCCTTTTCCGCTTCTGCGCCAACCCTTCGCACACGCGGCCTCACAGATGCAGGCAAATTCTTCGCACCTGCGAGCACTGCCCAGTTCCACACTTGGCCGCTTCTGCGACTGATGTCACGCACATGCGATCAAAATATTCGCAGGTACGATCACTCCAGTAGGCAACAGTTCCAGAAATGTTTCAAGTTGAATTTGATCCGTTATCCATCTGAAACTCACCCGAGCCACTTGGGACTCTGTCCAAATACACCAACAAGTCCTAAAACACATCACGGACCTACTCGAGGCCTCAAATCACATCAAACAACCTCAAAGATACGAACTACACACAGATTCAAGCCTAATAGATTTTGAAATTTCCAAATACTACAACGACACTGAAACCTATCAAATCACGTCCGATTGACCTCAACCTTTGAACACAAGTCACATTTCACATTACGGGCCTATTCAAATTTCCAGAATCAGATTTCGACCCCGATATCAAAAAGTCTACCCCCCGGTCAAACTTCCCAAAAATTTAACTTTCAGCATTTCAAGCCAAATTCCACTACGTACTTCCAAATAATTTTCCAGACACGCTCCTAAGTCCAAACTTACCATACAGAGCTATTGGAATCATCAAAACTCTATTCCGAGGTCATTTACACATAAGTCGACATCCAGTTACTATTTTAACTTAAGCTTTACACCTTGGAACTAAGTGTTCCAATTCATTCTAAAACCTCACCGGACTCTAAACAATTTGCCCGGCAAGCCACAAAACAACTGTAAAGTACAATTTGAGAAGTAAATGGGGAAATGGTTTTGTAATACTCAAAATGATCGGCCGAATCGTTACAGTGGGCGTATGGGCGTGCACCGTGTGAATTGGGACTCTGTTGTTTCCATGGCACTGTATAGTGGTCCTACTTTGTTTATGTCCGTGTTTTCACCATGTGATAAAGTAATTGAGCTGTCAATCATGATATATACCATGTTTAGGCTTTATGACGATACTGCTAGGACCCATAGTGGCCGTTTCTTGCCGTTATTGCACTGATTTCATTGATATTTCGTACAGAGTCATATTCATGCATTCATATCATATCTCAGTGTAAGTTATTTATTGATACATCATATCACTGTTGTCGGGCTAGTTTCATGACATTGTAAGCCCCTGAGTGAGACTGGAGAGATTGATGACTGAGTGAGGTCGGGGACCTGTTTGTGAGGATGTTGATATTATAGCACGTGAGTTGTCCGTGCTGCACGTGAGTTGTCAGTGCGATTTCAGATATTGATATTATGGCACGTGATTTATCCGTGCAACACGTGAGTGGTCTATGCGGATATAGCGCTTGGACTAAAAGGAGCCCCGTCGGAGTCTGCACACCCCTAGTGAGCGCAGTCGACTGTGCTGTATGCCGCAACGGGTATTGTACAACACTGAGTGATTGAGTGTACTGAGCATAGTGATAGAGAATGTGAGACAGTGAGATTGAGTACTCTGAGAGTGTGAGTACATGATCTCATCATCGAGATGCATTGCATTTGACATGCGTACTTGAGATACATGCATAGAGGTGCATTTACTTCTGCTACCCAGTTTTAGGGACATTTATGATTTTATCCGTATGTTGACATGTAGGCATAGAGAAGTACTTTCCTCATGCTATCTGAAAATGAAACATCTTACTATTTGTTGAAAGGAGTTTTGGGAAAAATTACAGTTTTCAAACTTACTCGTATTTTGGCTTTTTAGGTAAAAGATTTGAATTTTCATTGAGATACTTCAAAAGAAATGCCTATTGTTTTTTGGAACTGTGAACGGACTGAGCCTTTTATTTTTGAGATACTCTTTTGTTATGTGTACTATGTTGTTCTGTTGTGGAAATGTCATTTAGATTTCTTTGGCTGCTGATGTTGCTGTGTTCGATGAGAGCTGGATTTGAAGATGTACCTGTGTCCCGGATATAGCTGCCTCTTGTTCGTGGTAGCCTTAGATATATAAAAATTATGTTTATGTACTTTTCAAATAGACGATATATTTATTCCATTTCAGCTTTGTAAACTCTATTCTTAGAAGCTCATGATTTATACTACCAATGCTTAGGGAATGTATTAGATTCAAAAATTTCTTAACTTAATTGCTTTATTAATTGTTATTGGAATTGATTAGTGATTAACTGGCTTACCTAGCGGGTTGGATTAGGTGTCATCGCGACTAGTTGCATTTTAGGTCGTGACAAGGTGGTATCAGAGCTCTAGGTTCATAGGTTCTACAAGTCATAAGCAAGTGTCTAGTAGAGTCTTGTGGATCGGTAAGATGACGTATATACTTATCTTCGAGAGGCTACATGGAATTTAGGATATATATTTCCCATATTTCTTTCCTTATCGTGCAGAATTGATTCATCTTGAGACATAACTCTTTGAATTCCTTACACGCATTCGTATTCGCACATGAGCGCTCGGTATCAGCTGTTTATCGCCGTCTTGTGATTCTATGAACAAGGTTTCAGATGTATATTCTGTGTTTTGGTGATGGGCCAGTTTGGAAGACTTGAGGCCATTAAGTAGAAGGCAGTTTAAGATCGGTAGCTTCAGTTGTAACTTGTATATTTGGACCCATATGTCCGGTAATATCCCTATGAGCGGAATTTGTGGCTCGATGAGCGATGAAATGGCCTTGTGATGAGCATGGTGTAACTGCGGGATGTGTTAAGACGATTTGAATATGATGAAAAGTGTTTCCTTGTAATGTAAAGAAAAGGTCATTGGGTGCTTGATTTTCGTTTTGATGTGATGTACAGTCTCGAGTATTAATGTTTTGAAGGATCTTGCACGTTGTTAAATTTTGGGACAAATTAAATTCTAATGTCTAGTTAATGAGTTTGGACTCAGAAAGATTAAGTGATCTCATAGTAATTGTAACTGTGAAAGGGTATAACAAGATACTTATTTAAGGTTAAGCAGGTGGGTTATCCCCTGCGGAGTAATCTACGTAGGTGTATTCCTTATGATGTGAGTAGAGAGTTTCTCTTTTGCCGATGGGGAGTATGTGTTGGGATTTGAATTTGAATCTGGTTGAGAAAGTTAACCTGAGTGTTAAGGGAATGAATGCGAGTCTAGCAGACAATTGAGGTATTTTATGGTTGGCGTTGTATGAGCTTGAGAAGAATTTTTATTGTACTGACTACAGTATTATGACAGTAATAGAGTATGGGTATTGTGAATTATGGAGTGTTTTAATCTAGGGCTTTGAGCCAAATGGGGGAGTCTGCTATTAACAATTTGATTTCATGGTTATGTGTTAAATTTTAATTTTGGTCTGAGGCATACTTATGGATTAGTTATGACTTGCAGAGGTGGAGTTCGAGAATGACTAGAGTAACGAAATTTCTGGATACAGGTTATGGAACTTTAGGAGTATAAGAAAATTATGGGAATCATAAAATAATTGAGTGGTTATTCGCGAAGGATGTAGTGTACACAGAGTATGAATTTGATCGGTGGTATTAAGGCAGGGTTACTTCTTTGGGTGTTGTTGTGCTAGTGGGGCACGTGTCTTTCAGCCCATTTGGGGCGGTGAAATTTAGTTTTGAGCAAAGTGGATGACTCTCGAGAATGGTTCTAATGGATTCAAGATTTATATGTAGCGATTGGGTATTTTCAAGAGGTGTATATGACTAGAAACTGAGAGTTGCATTGGATGGTGTCGAGACTTGCGGTAATTTTGTAGGACTATGGATTCTATATTTTAGTATAAGAAAACGGAAGAGGAGCAATTTTAAATTCATATAAGGTCTTTTGGAGTGGATGTCTCGGTTACGGTGCTTTTGGGGTACTTGAAAGGAATTTGGCAGCTTATGGGCCTTAGGGAGTTGTGGTTTTATACTAGGGTCTTTTGTGTGGTGAATTTTGGTTAAGGAGCGCGGTGTTCCATCAAGGAGAAGTATCAATTTGAAGGAAATTTGGAAGGGACTTGGATAAATAGGACAGCGTGGTAGTAGGTTGGATCCATACATTAACCGATATAATCGATTCTGGGATTTTTGTGGCAATGCTCTTGGGTTTTGGTGACATGCGTGGATGGGTTGAGTTAGAGAGATTCGGTCTTGATAGCTTGGTTGTGTGAAAATGGGTTTCGAAGAGTTCTCAATGGTTTTTACCACGGTTTGAGCACTATATTTCCTACCGGCATGAGGAATATATTGCGTATTGGGATTTTCTCCGGGATGAGATCAAATGGAAGGTTTCTGACTAATCGGTATGTATTATGCTTGTGACTCAGAGTTAATTATGAGATTCTTGTATTGTTCCCATGATTATTTATCTATTTGTGGATGACCAGAGTTGATTTGGGGTCCATTGGTAGGCCTTATTAGGATCTGTATTCTACACCGAGCCGGATTGGTTGGCTCCATACTGCTATTGTTGAGGGATGTGCCATTCGATTGTTGTTAAGCTTATTCGTGTTCGGAAATGAACTGTGAGTTACTCTTCTATACTACGAGGAGTTGTAATTCGTTGGTTATAAGCACACCTGGTGCGGTTCTATTTGTGATTTATAGCAAAATTTGAGCGAGATGAGTAATTGAGTATTGTATGGTTGATGGCGTATGGGTTATGTTTTTTCTGGTTTTTGTGTGGCATTGTGTCATTTGCTTCTCCGTGGTTATGGTCATGCACCTTGGGTACTTGATGTCGAATTGTGCGTAGTTATTGATTCGGAGCATGGTGGCTCAAGGTATCTCATATGGGCCAGTTTTGGATGGGGTCGCGCATTGCGTCAGTGTTATGTTGAGATATGATCATGTGTGTTAGATTCGTTTGTTATGGTTCTACGGTATGTGATGGGTTCTTAGCATTGCGTTGGGGTGGTACCCGACGAGCTTGCGGGACGATTCTCTTGTTTGAGTCATTTTCGTGATTGGGTATATTTGGAATGTTGCTTATTGGTGCACGGATTGTGGCTTTAGATAGTATTGGTGTGGCATGTCAGTAGAGTAGCTGGTATTTGATAAGATGAAGTCATCAGATCTAGGATGGGTGCTATCAGATTTAATTGTGGTATATTTGGAAGGATAATATCGAAAGTGGGCTTAGAAATTTTCTATGGTTCTTGTTGAAGGAGAGGGAGCTCCAAAACTAGTGGATTTGATGAATGGTTACGAGTTTCTGCGTGTTTCTTTCATCATCGGTAGTGTACGAAGGTTTTAGAATGGAGTCTATTTTGATATACGGTTTATTACCGGCATTAGATTGTTTTGGGCAGCTACTGTGATTAGAAATCATTGCTTCGAGCATTTAAGCTATGTTGTATCTGAGTTTTGAGTATTTGAGTTATGGTTACAACTTTTGGTACAACTTGTTCAGACTTATACAATGTGTAGGTTGCGAGATTCAGATCTTATAAGAAATTTCGGATGTTGGAAATTGGATTCTAAGGCTTGTGGGCTAGGTTGAATTAAGAAATTTCAGTTATGTGGTGTTATCAGACCTATATGGGATAGGGTGACATGGGGTCACCCCCGAGTACGTGTGTGGTAAGATGGAATAGTGATTTGATGGTTTGGAAACAACTCTTGGCACGTTCGAGGACGAACGTATGTTTAAGTGGGGGAGAATGTAACGACCCGGCCGGTCGTTTTGAGTATTACAGCCTCGTTCCCCCATTTACTACTCTATTTGTGCTTTATAGCTATATTATGACCTATCAGAATAGTTAGTTCGGGTCCAGAAGGATTTCAGAATGAATTGAGACACTTAGTCTCATAATGGAAAGCTTAAGTTGGAAAAGTCGACTGGATGTCGATTTATGTGTGAACGACCTCGTGTTCTTCTAGGGTAAACGACCTCATATCCTAGGGTGACTCAGAGATATAAGGACAAAAGTAATCACTACATTATTCTTATACTAGTTCTTGAGAGTAAGTTATATACTTCATTCTATACGGTCGTTAAGGAGTGTTTCTAGACGCCACCCTTGATTAGTATATTGATGTGATCAATTTACTACCGGCTTAGTATTGAACCTATGGGATTGCACACTAACGATTGTTCTGATCTTTGCTAAAGAATTAATTACTTTATTATTAGATAAATAAATTAAAGAATTTAATTAGCCAAATAAATTTAGTTATTAGTCCAAATAAAATATTATTATATTCTTTGCTAGCACAAAGGATATAATTAATATTGTGAACAACTTGAAGTTTCTTATTTGGAATAGAAAATTAAATTATATCTCTTGGTTAAGATATATATGTGATATATATAATTAATACTTATTTTATATAAGAGATGTTATATAAAATATTAATTAAGAAAGAAGCTTGATGGAAACTTTGTCAAGTGAATTCGGATTCACGTCAAAGTCCACAAGGACATGTCGGCGGCCACAATTCCATTTAGAATGTGTTTCAATTTTTTAATAATAGCAAACTTACTTTTGGTTTAGACAAGAATTCAAGTTTGAACTGTATTGGAAAGTCCACACGAACATGTCGGCAGCCACAATCCTATTTAGAATGGGATTCAATTTTACAATAATAGCAAACTTACTTTCGGTTTAGAATCGTACCAAAAAGGTCACCGCCTATAACCTTTCCTTTCACATAGTGGAAAAGGATTTTCATAGGTTATAAATATGTCCAATTGGCATGAAATTCACGGTGAAAAATAATAGGTTTAAGAAGCCACAAAATCAAGAGACAAACATTCTTGACAGGAACAGTTCTTGTCGTGCAACTTTGGGCTGAAGTTTTTGAGAAATATTTCAGTACATATTTTCATTCAATTTGTTCGCGGGTTTCATTGATCAAAGAGTTGATAGCAAGGATCAGTCTCGGTGTGGATACACATAGAGTCTTCTTACTATCGAAGAATTTTTTAAACGAGACTCTCTTCACCAGGTACGTCTTTGTTTCTCCCAAACGCACACGCAAGTATACGTGGTCGACAAGTAATATAGGATTGTAAGTCCAGATATCGTACCCACAGGGACTTGCGATTGACTAAATTAATCTAAGACAATTAATCTGTTCAAGTACTTTTCTAAAGTATGAATATTTAATAAAACTAATCTAGAGTAATCAACTAAGAGATTAAATGAACAAGTTGGCGAAATTAGACATGAATTCAATGTGAGACGATATTCTAGAGCTATGGGTTGGCTAACAATCACGTTGAGTTTTCCACTTAAATTGTCTAATTAATTTATCTAGTTTATTGATTGACAGGGTTAATATTACTCGTAGCCTTCTCCCGAAGTACTACTCGTCTATTAAAGCTAACCTAACGCCTATATTCCTATGGAATTAGAATTATCAAGAACGCATTAATAATTCTTGTATAGTAACTAAGCAAGGTGATTAGGTATATCCCTATCCTAACCGAAAATCCGTTCCCGATGCTCTAGTTCAAGATCTCGCTCTACTCAATCTTATAGGCAATCTAAAATTCCCTCTCCCGAGTTCAATCCTAGATTCATAGATAGTTGATCATGCCCAACTATGCCTTGTAAAAAGGACTAAGCGGTCGCTGCGAATATAACCCGGTTCAAGTCCGGAGTCGAATCCCACAGGAAACTAGCCTATTTACTACAACTTTAAATAATGTTAATGATAAGCTCAGAAAACTTCCGGATGCAAGAGTTTTATGAATAATTAGTGAAATTTATTTAGCTAAGGAAAAATGACAATATAATTAGCAATAATCAAGACTAAAATTGAATTTAAGGGTAAAAGGATCTAGGCCTATTGATTTTCCCAATTGCCGGATTAATTCTTAATTATTTAGCTATAATCTCGACATAATACTCTATGAGGATTATGAGTTCCGGGCTACCGTAATTATCTCTCGATCAATTACGATAATTTACTAGAAGCATTCGCTCGAACTACTCTAGTGAACAATTTATGCAACTCAGAATTATCCCACCAAAGCTTCGTTATTTCTAACCCCACTTTTACATTCAAGTAATTAATCTCTTAACTTACCCAAAAGTGATGTTGTTCAACAACAATCTAACCAAGTGTTCTTTCTCAAGCAACAAAAGGTAACTAGACACGATTAATCAAAGGTCCATTTCAATTAACCACAATACAATACGTAGTTGACAATCACAGAACAAACACGGCTCAATTATAACAAAATAGAGTCAAGACTTCATCCAAATATTGGTTCCATCAATCCTAGATAATAGATTTAGCTACTCATACTAATGGAAAACAAATCACTAAAATAATTCATAATCAATAAATAGAAGTATGAAGAAGAAGATAAAAACTCTTAGGAAATTATCCATCTTCTCTCCCTTGTTCTTCCCTCTAAAATCTTCTAAAACCAGCTATCCCTGACTTCTGGGCGAGTTTAGGCTTCATATAGGTTTATGTTAGTCGCCTAGGAAATTACATAATTAACCCTGTGTGTTTGGCTTTCGTCCGCCCGTCCGCGGCCGCAGATTCGACCGCAGATCCGGCCGCAGATTTCCACTGCCTCACTGCCTTGAGTTCGCGGGCTAATTCGCAGCTCACTTCGCGGCCGCGCACCTGGAGGGGTCGTTTCGCTTCCTTTTCTCGCTCCTTTTCGACCAGGCTAACCTTTGATTGGCCTTCCATGCTCCATGTTTACTCCAAAACACTGGTTAGCTCCCTCCTAGCTCGGAGTAGCTCCTGCAAAGCATCAAATTCTTAATTAGAGCATTTTGTTATCTTTTTGCATTCAAATATCAATAAAGTGCGGCTAAATTAGTGTGTAAATAGTGTCTAAGTTGCATAAATATAGCCTACTATAAACACTCCACACTTAAGCCATTGCTCGTCCCCGAGCCATCAAACCACACTCTAAGAGGCCTAACTTCACTGAGCGACTTCCCTACTCGTCACACCAAGAATATTTCACATAAATTGAGGACATTAGTGCAACATCTACACCTCAAGAGTTGACTCCCTCTAGCCATGCAATGTTCCTAACTGGCTTACTTACTCTAATCCATAGGTCCAGACTTACCTCTCCTTCATGAATCAAGTGCCTACTCACAACAAAAGAAACTCATTTCACAATCAGTAAAATTCACACATACTGAGGAACTTTAAAAGGAGCAGCATTCACTCACCCTCAGAAATGACATTCTCGTGCCATAGAAAATGCACCATAGACTTTCCCGTAATGTACAACTCTACTAATTGAGCTCACTCAGTCTAGGATCAAGTAGGACTTTATTTGGATGTAATGTAGGTTGCATGTTGGGTAGGATATATTTGGATATATAATAGTGACTACACCTCCCTAAGCACTTTAATACATTTATTTTACAATCAAGTCCACCCCTAAGTTAAACCAATATTTTCATCTTTAACACCACATATACCACCCCACACTTCTTCTTTGAGCACAATCACCTTAAAATCCATCAAAGAATTATTACCGATCAACATGATACACTATTAACAATGTTCTTTTTTTTTTCCACAAGTGGCTTTTCCAACAAGATATACCTTTCTCCTTATTTCCCTAGTTCCACTCAAAATCTCCATCAACACCCCACACTTTATCCTTTGTAAATTCATAGTATTTCAAGTGCTTACGAGAGGTAAAGGGTTCAAAAATATGGTCAATTCAAACAAGGGATAAGGCTTGTAATATGGTTGCCAAAGAAACAGGATTATAGGCTCAACGGGGTTAACTATGGTACATAGCAAATAGGTGGGTGGAGTATGTATATATATGGTTCAACAAAGAAATGCCTATATCACTTCCCAGACTAAACAAGACTACCATTTCGCTTTGCAGACACACGGGGCAAGTTTTAGGCGTTAAATATCGTGCACAGAATATAACAAGCCTCACACACACATGGCACATGACTCATTCCAGATTAGATCATCAAACAATCAGATCAGGGTACTTAAGCCAAATTAAGAACATACATTTTAAGGCCTTCTTACAAGAGTCAACAAATTAGCCTAAGCGTCTCACTAAAGTAACCGCTATATTTAAGGAATTACGAAATTAAGGCATCCTATTCTAATTCTTCCCATAGCCCATAAGTTCCTAACGAAAAATAAAAAACTAACTACACCCGGTTCAAACAAATGTAAAAGAACCGTGGTCTAAAGAAAAACCAAGGGGGAATTGATACACTACTACAAAAGAAATTTTTTTTTGGGGAAATTTGTTTTTCTTTCGACTTTAGTCCCTCAAGAAACCTGTCGAATGATATCCATCGTCGGGCCAAGTCGAAGTTGATTTATACAAATAAACTACAAAACTATCTACATACAACATACAACAAAGTATCCCCCACCCAATACTTAAAAAGATGGCATGTCCCCATGTCATACAAAGTAAAGTAATGTTAGGTAAAGGAACTTCCCTGGTGGATCAGTCTTGATCGGAGACAGTGCCAGGGTCGAGATGAAATGCTCTCCCCAGCGTACACATCCAACCCATGATTTTCTTTTATGACTTCGCATTTTGGGTGGTCAAAGCATCAACTCTAGTCCCCAACTCCGTGATGGAAGTGCGCAGTCCTGCCATGTCTTGTTCTAGGGATGTCATTCGCATGCTCCGTCTGCCCTGGGATGGTCCCTCAGCTACATCAACTTGTTCTTGTGGGAGTGAGGAAGGCCCAATCTCCTCCTGCCCTTCATCTCCCTCCTTCGGCGTATCAGAATCATCACTATGAGTCGCCCCAGGTGCCACAGGGTCTCTCCCGATGGTCACTTTGTATGCTCGGAACTTAGCTTCTCTCCTGACCTTGCCATCCGCATTTGGGTTCTCAGGCACCCTTGCTGCCCGACACAATCTTGTAACCATAGAGGGGAAAAAGAATCCATACCTCTTCAATGTTGAACGGACAAACATTTCAGACTGTATAACCTTGGCCATATCAAAATCGTGGCCATTCACGAAGCACCAGATCAAAGTAGCTCTCGGTCCATTAACCTCAGTGGTGTGTTGGATGGAAGCAAGCGACTGTTGATGATGTGCAACCAGCACTTGCCTTCAAAAGTGAGCAAGGCATAATGCAAGATCTTACTCGGCACCACCCATATGACATCTTTGTCAGGTACACAGATAGTTCGGAAAAACCTATGCTATGTGATGGGTTCTCTTTTATAGGTATCATAGAAATCCTCCTCCCCATCGAAAATCGGCAAGCGATATACTCTCCGGATGGCTTCTAAGGAGGCATTCACCCTCTTGTTCCGTATAGTGTAAATTCTATCCTCATGTTCGGGGAAATTGGCATAAAATTCCAGGACAAGCATCAAGTTACCTTCCTCCGCTTCTTTGAAGAAGCTGTCCAACCCACGCCTGATCATCTCCCGATTCATATTAGGGAAGTCATCCTGGAGAGATGCTCTATCAATACCCCTTTCCGGTACATGCTTCTTGGTAGCCTTCAAATTGAACCGTTCCTGGGCAGCTCTGGAGACGAACTTGGTGCGATCAAACGAGGCTGTACTAGCTGGCGCCCATCCCTTAGATGAGCCTCCATGACCACTTGATGAGGCTCTGGTAGCGCGTCTCTTCCTTGAAGGTTGTATGTTACCTACATAATAAATACTACTATCAGTGGAGAGCGGAATATGTGACCCAATGGCGGTTACTCAGACTTCACTCGCACAATTGGTCACAATTTATATTCAACACTCATTAAGGCAAATCAACAAATAGGTAGCGTGCATATATCCCCCAAGTCACCCAAAGACCCAATTAGACTACCATTCCTCACAAACCTAACAATGGTTTCCCCCAAATCAACCAATTCAAATAGCCTCCATATACCACATATAAACCACAATCCAAATCCCAGACAAAAGCACCTATGATTTTACTACCCTATACATACAATAGCAAGGGAAAAGATTGAAAAACAAATTACAAAAAAGAAAAGAAAAAAGAGGAATACTAAGAAAGAGGAATAGAATCGTGTACTTACTTGGAGATTTTGAGAAGAACGTAGGTTGGAGATTGGTTGAGTGGAGAAGAGAAGGAAAGAGAAGAGTCTTGTGTTCAAAGGAAAATATAGGGGAAGGGAGGGGTTTGGGTTCTTGAAGTTAGGAAGGAAAGAAGAGAAGTGGGGGAAGTGGGGGGGGGAGTGGTGGTTGTTTGAGTTAGGGAAAATAAGAAAAGAATTTGACTAAAAATAAAAAAGAATCTTACCTGGACACGCCCCATATCCGCGCCCAGATCCGCAGTCGCATCCGTGATCGCAGATGTTGGGCAGCGGGGAGCCACAAATCCGCACCCCAATCTACGGTCTAATCCGCGGCCACGAACGGGGGACAGAACACAGGCCAAAATCCGCGGCCATATCTGCGGTCCAATTCGCGGCCGCGGATCTCCGTCTCCAGCTAAATTTTGTCTTTGCCGTATTTTTACCTATTCTCGGGTTAATTTCAACTCCTGAATCCTTCCGATGCACATAATATTTGCCCTGCACACTAGTAGATCAGTCGAAGTTGTTCAAAATCAATTACAACAACCAATGTAAGAAAAATAATGGGTTGCCTCCCAAAAAGCGCCTAAGTTAACGTCGTGGCACGCCGATTAACAACAAACCATGGGTTGCCTCCCAGGAAGCACCTGATTTAACGTCGCGGCATGATGCAGGCTTTCATTATCACTCCTCGTTTACGTACTGGGGCTCTTCCAAAGTTATCACCACTCTATCCCCTTTCTTTTCGACCATTCCAAGGTAATGTTTCCACCTTTGCCCATTTACCGTGAACTTGTTTGTCCCATATTTGGATTCAATCTCTACAACTCCACTTGAGAAAACTTGCACCACTCTGAAGGGTCCTGACCATCGGGACTTCAACTTACCCGAAAACAATCTCAATCTTGAGTTGTATAACAACACTAGATCTCCAGGCTTGAAGTTCCGATCTAAGATGTGCTTATCATGGATCATTTTCATCTTTTCTTTGTATAATCTAGCATTCTCAAATGCATGGAACCTAAATTCCTTGAGATCATTAACGTAGTGACTCTGCTGGTGCCTGCGGTCTCTATATCCAAATTCAACTGCCGCAGTGCCCAAAGTGCTTTATGTTCGAGCTCTACCGGAAGGTGGCATGCCTTTCCAAACACCAACTTGTACGGTGACATACCAATAGGATTTTTGAATGTTGTGCGGTACGCCCATAATGCATCATCCAGCTTCTTCGCCCAATCAGTCCATGTTGTATTCACTGTCTTTGTCAGGACACTTTTAATTTCTCTATTGGACACTTCAACTTGCCCGCTCGTCTGTGGGTGGTACGGTGTGGCTACTTTGTGGCGAACTCCATACTTTTCCAACAAGCGTGTGAATGCTCTATTGCAAAAATGGGTTCCACCATCACTGATTATAGTTCTCGGGGTGCCAAAACATGTGAAGATGTTTTTCTTTAGGAAACTTGTTACCCCTTTTGCATAATTGGTTGGGAGAGCCACCGCTTCGATCCACTTGGAGACATAGTCAACCGCTACCAATATATATTTGTTACCATATGAGTTGATGAATGGCCCCATAAAGTCGATCCCCTACATGTCAAAAACATCTACCTCTTTAATTGTGGTCATCGGAATTTCGTGAAGGCGAGACATGTTGCCTATCCTTTGGCATTCATCGCAACTTTTGACCCAAGCATGGGCATCCTTGAATAGGGTAGGCCAATACAATCCTGATTCCAACACTTTTGCTGTTGTCCGGATTCCTCCAAAGTGAAGCATGGCAAGCCTGCAAAACAGACGGTTGATCTTTCTCGGGGATACACCTCCGGATCATGTTATCTACACATATTTTAAACAATAGAGGTTTGTCTCAATAATAGGCTCGACAATCGCGGAAGAACTTTTTATTTTGAATTGAGGAGAGTTCATAAAGTACAATACCGCTTGCTAAATAGTTAGCAATATCAGCATACCACGGCGTGTCCTCCATTGTCACAACAAATGACTATTCATCCGGGAATGTCTCTGTTATGTCTTCAACCTCCATTCTCCTTTTTTCTCCTTCCAATCTTGAGAGGTGGTTTGCCACTTGATTGTCCATCCCCTTTCTATCACAGATTTCCAGATCAAATTCTTGTAGCAAAAGAAGCCAGCGAATCAAGCGTGGCTTTGACTCCGTCTTTTCTATCAAGTACCTAATTGTTGCATGGCCAGTATAAACAATAACTTTTGAACCAATTAAGTACGACCTGAATTTGGCGAAGGAAAACACTACAGTCAGCATTTCCTTTTCCGTTATAGTGTAATTGAGTTGTGCACCACTGAGCGTCCTGCTTGCATAGTAAATCAGGTGCATCATCTTGTCTTTGCGTTGCCCCAAGACTGCTCCTATAGCATAATCACTGGCATCGCACATGAGCTCGAATGGTTGCTCCCAGTTGGGTGCAACTATGATAGGTGCAGTGACCAATCTCCTCTTCAGCTCCTCAAAAACCAACCTGCAATCATTAGAAAACACAAAGGGTTGATCCTTTTCAAGTAGCTTACATAAACGGTTAGCAATTTTGGAAATATCTTTAATGAATCGCCTATAAAACCCGGCGTGCCCGAGGAAACTTCTCACTGCCTTTACCGAAGTAGGTGATGGTAGCTTCTCAATCACATCAATCTTGGCATGGTCAACTTCAATGCCCTTGTTGGACACTCGATGCCCCAACACTATTCCTTCTTGTACTATAAAATGACACTTTTCCCAATTTAACACCAGATTTGTCTCCACACAACTTTTGAGCACTCTTCTTAAATTGTGAAAACAATCTTCGAATGAATTCCCCACCATGGAGAAATCATCCATAAACACCTCCATAATATCCTCCACCATGTCTGTGAAAATGGCTAACATGCACCGCTGGAATGTAGCCGGTGCATTGCAAAGTCCAAAGGGCATTCTCCGAAAGGCGAATATGCCATATGGACAAGTGCAGGATGTTTTCTCTCTGTCTTCCAGGGCTATTATGATCTGGTTATACCCCGAGTATCCATCCAAAAAATAGAAGTGGGACCGCCCAGCTAACCTGTCCAACATTTGGTCAATGAAAGGCAATGGGAAATGGTCCTTTCGAGTTGCTGTGTTCAATTTTCGATAGTCCATGCAAATACGCCACCCCGTGACTGTAGGAGTCGAGATCAACTCGTTATTCTCATTTTGTACGACCGTAATTCCTCCTTTTTTGGGCACACATTGGACAAGACTGACCCAGTTGCTGTCAGAGATAGGGAAGATGATACCCGTATCCAGCCACTTGATCACTTCCTTCTTTACTACTTCCTTCATATTCGGGTTCAGCCGTCGTTAATGTTCCCTGGAAGGTTCGTGCCTCTCTTCCAGAAGAAGCTTGTGCATACAAAAGGCTGGGTTGATACCTTTTATGTCTGCCATGGTCCAACCAATGACAGTCTTACATTCTTGCAATACCTGCAATAGTTGCTCTACCTGCACAGCTAGCAAACCAGATAATATAATAACATGCAAAGTAGAATTAGGCCCCAAGAAAGCGTACATGAGGTGGGCTGGAATCGGTTTCAAGACCAGCTGTGGTGGCTCCTCTATTGATGGTTTTGCAGGTGGTGTTGCTCTCTCTTCTAAGCGTAGGGGCTCGAACTGAGGTTCCCTTTTCCAGAATCCCTGACCTTCGAG
Source organism: Nicotiana otophora (assembly GCA_000715115.1). Lineage (NCBI taxonomy): Eukaryota > Viridiplantae > Streptophyta > Magnoliopsida > Solanales > Solanaceae > Nicotiana > Nicotiana otophora. Next base: position 281,561 of record AWOL01S0006000.1, read on the forward strand.
AGCCATGACCCACTCTGCCAACCCTTCACCGTCCATCTCTTCCAAATTCATCAAGCAGGCTTCTAGTGGATCCTTGACATTAAAGGTCTCATCCTCTTCTTGCAGTATCACATCCACGACCTCCACTAGTGAGCAGTTTGCAAATTCATTGGGTCTCTTCATGGATTGTTGAACGTTGAATATTATTCTTCATTGTTCAACCTCATTTTCAACTCTCCAGTCTCATAATCAATTAATGCTCTCCTAGTGGCTAAGAATGAACTTCCCAAAATGATGGGTATCTCTTCATCCACCTGACAGTCAAGAATAACAAAGTCTACAGAAATACAAATTTCCCCACTTGCACAAGCACATCATCAAGAATTCCTGTCGGTCTTTTGACTGTGCAATCATCCAGTTGCAGAAACATTGAGGTTAGTCTAGCTCTGCCAATACCCAGTTTTGTATAGATTGCCAAGGGCATCAAGTTTATGCTGGCTCCCAAGTCACACAATGATTTAGCAAAAGCATAACTCCCAATAGTGCATGGGATAGTGAAGCTACCTAGATCAGACACCTTTTGGGCCATAGGTCTTGTCACTACCGCGCTGCAGGTCTGTGTCAGAGTTACAGTGGACAGGTCTTATAAGTCAAATTTCTGCGACAGCAGGTCCTTCATCAGTTTTGCATACCCTGGAATTTCCATCAAAGCATCCATTAGAGGAATATTCAATTGAATCTGTCGAAACATTTCCATGAATTTCCTGTATTTATCATCTTTCTTTTGTTTTGCCAATCTCTAAGGGAATGGTGCAGGAGTCAACCTCAGTCCACTACTTGATGTCTTTTCTTTGTTGGAAGCTTCTGGCACAAGAGGTGCCACCTGTTCTGAGACTTGTTCACCTTCTTTCGCCTTACCCTTGTCAACCTATGCATGTTCAACTACCACCTCGGTGAGCTTTGTTGACCCATCTACCTCTAATGTAACTGGAGCAGTTGGCATAGTTCCTGAGACTCACTGCTATTAACTGATTTGGATTTTGCTCCTTTAGGTTAATATTTGTATCTGCAGGAAATGTTCCTTGGTGGCGATTGTTCTAGGCCATAGACAACTGTCCCAGTTGAGTTTCAATGCCTTTGATTGCTGAATCATGTTCTACTAACTTTTCTTGCATCTTACCATTTATTCAAATGAGTTATTGTAGCATGCCTCTGATTTCTACCATGTTGCTATCCTGTTGTTGATGAGGTGGTTGGTAGGCCAACTATTGCTGGTGCTGCTGATTATAGCCATGCCGCCTTTGATAAGGCACAATTTGACCTTGTGGTCGTGCGCCTCCAGAATTGGGGTTGTGTTGTGGTAGATTGGGTCTGTACTGCTGGTTTGGTGCTGGTCCCCATTGTTGCCCGCCTTGCCTCTGACCTCCAAAATTATTGACATAATTCATGTCTTCTCTGAAGCCCTGGTTGTCATTCTCTCCACTCCACGAGCACACATATGACTGGTTTATGTAAGGAGTGCACAATCCTCCATTTGTTGTATCAACAATATGCACTTGCTTTGTACCCATCTCATCAATTTTCTTTGTCAGTATGCTCATCTGAGTCATGAGAGTGGCTATGTTCTCTGCATGGGAATTGTTTGGGTCAAGAGCAACAAAATGCACTATTGGTCAGCCTGAATTTTGAGCCATCTTGTCAAGAAGAATCTTGCACTCTATGAATGTCTTGCTTAAAAATGCACCCCCAGCTGAAGCATCCACATTGGCCTTCAAACTGTCTGCTAAACCCATGTAGAATCTATGTCCCAGCATCTGATCTGGAATGCCATGATGTGGACACTTCACTAGCATACTCTTGAACCTCTCCCAGGTTTCTTGCAAGGTCTCAGTTGGTTTCTGCCTGAACTGCAATATCTCATCAATCTGCCTTGCAGTCTTATTGAGAAGATAAAACTTGTTTAAGAACTGTTTGACTAATTCTTCCCAAGTGGCAATGGAGTTTGCTGGGAGCGAATTCAGCCAAGTTTGAGCCTCTCCAGTTACAGAGAATGGAAACAGTAATAGCTTGATGGCTTCAGGAGTCACATTCGACTGTCTTTGGGTCACACATATTGATAGGAAATTCTTCAAATGTTATTGTGGGTCTTCAATGTATGACCCGGAGAACAGTCCCTTAGTTTGCAACAGATGCAGCATGTTGTTGGTGATCTAGAATGTCTCCGCTTGTATCTGAGGTACAACAATGGCACATGCCAGGTTATCAGCAGTTGGTTGTGCCCAATCATAAAGAGCAACTTCGGGAACAAGAGGTTCCACCACTCCATTGTTTGGGTCAACCCAATTATTCCGATTGTTTCCGTTGACATCGTCCACGTTGTCCATTTCAATTTCGAGTGTGTGTTTTTATTGTAACTGTTTGTTCTTCTTGTTGGCTCTATTTAATGCCATGAATGCTTTCTCGGGGTCTGAGAGTCCTTCACAAAGTTCACCAGTCCTCGAAGAGCTTCTAGACATACACCTGAGTCACAGGAGAATTCAAACGTGAGAATTTCAATGGAAAAGTTTAAACACCGTAAGAAATTGATCTAAACTAAGAATCCTAGCAATTATTCTAAGTTGTAATAAATAACATCGTTAGTTCCATGGCAATGACGCCAAAATTTGATCACGCTCAACTATGCCTTGCAAAAAAGACTAAGCGGTCGCTGCAAATATAACCCGGTTCAAGTCCGGAGTCGAATCCCATAAGGAACTAACATATTTACTACAACTTTAAATAATGCTAATGATAAGCTCAGACAACTTTCGGATGCAAGTGTTTTATGAATAATTAGAGGAATTTATTTAGCTAAGGAAAAATGACAATAAAATTAGCAATAATCAAGACTAAAATTGAATTCAAGGGTAAAAGAATCTAGGGCTATTGATTTCCCCAATTGCCGGACTAATTCTTAACTCTTTAGCTATAGTCTCGTCGTAATACTCTATGAGGATTATGAGTTCCGGGCTACAGTAATTATCTCTCGATCAATTACGATAATTTACTAAAAGCATTCTCTCGAACTACTCTAGTTGACAATTTATTAAACTCAGAATTATTCCACCAAAGCTTCGTTATTTCTAACCCCACAATACAATACGTAGTTGACAATCATAGAACAAACATGACTCAATTATGACAAAATAGAATCAAGACTTCATCCAACAATTGGTTCCATCAACCCTAGATAACAGATTTAGCTACTCATACTAATGGAAAACAAATCACTAAAATAATTCATAATTAATAAATAGAAGTATGAAGAAGAAGATGAAAACTCTTAGGAAATAATCCGTCTTCTCTCCCTTGTTCTTCCCTCTAAAATCTTCTAAAACCAGCTATCCCTGACTTCTGGGTGAGTTTAGGCTTCATATAGGTTTATGTTAGTCGCCTAAGAAATTACATAATTAACCCTGCATGTTTGGCTTTCGTATGCCCATCCGCGACCGCAGATTTGACCGCGGATCCGGCCGCGGATTTCCACTTCCTCACTACCTTGAGTTCGCGGGCCAATTCGCGGCCCACTTCGCGGCCGCGCATCTAGAGGGGTCGTCTCGCTTGCTTTTCTCGCTTCTTTTCGACCGGGCTAACCTTCGATTGGCCTTCCACACTTCATGTTGACTCCAAAACACTCGTTAGCTCCCTCCTAGCTAGGAGTAGCTCCTGCAAAGCATCAAATTATTAATTAGAGCATTTTGTTATCTTTTAGCATTCAAATATCAATAAAGTGTGGCTAAATTAAAGTGTAAATAGTGTCTAAATTGCATAAATATAGCCTACTATCAATAGTATTTAATTGGTGATCAATCAATCAAATAATTAAGCGCAATATTGAATAAATAAACCAATATGATACAATAATAAGAACAATTCAAGCTTCAAACTACAACGTTCATGTAGCACCCAAAACTCTAGACCTAATAAACTATGAGATAAAAGGAAGAGAAGAGAGAAAAAACTAGTTAGAAGCCTCCTCCAAGCGTGGTATGTGTTCCTCCACGTGAATTCTCCTTCAAACTATGTTGATCCCCTCCAAATTAAGTTTAGAATTCCTTTTATACGAGTTGCGGTTGTGTAGGGCTGAAATAACATTGTCCCAGACGAAATAGGAAAATTCGCACATGCAGCGTCCAGACCACGCTTTCACATTCAATTCCTTCACTGCGTTACTTTCATCAATTGCATTCTAAATGCAATTGAATTATATATCATTTTTCTTTGTATTCCACTTGGGGTACAAAACCCAAAGGGTGTCCCCGTTGTTTTATTCTTTTAATTGTCTTTCTTTTTTTCCTCGTATTTTATCTATTTTTTGTCGGGATCTCTTCATATTCACACCGCTTTATTTCTACACATTTAAAATATAGTATTTAATACAAAGTAATATAATTAATACTCAAAAGATGATTAAAAGTACTAGAATGTGAGTCAACAATGGTTAAATATATGTATTTTTGACCGAACATCAACACCCCACACTTAGACTCTTGCTCGTCCTCGAGTAAGCATTAAAACCACTCTCAATAAATCAAGCCTAGCAATACCACCATTTCGGTGATACTAACAATTAGGCCCTATAGCAACTCAAACCATCCGATATACACTTCCTAATCATCGTGCAATATATACAAGTGACAAACAAACATCAAACTTCTAACCTCCTAACCTCAGAGATGGACTCTAACTTATCGAATTTAAGGTCGCTCACCTATTCTGTCAAATAAAGCTAATAACATCACCTATCTATCATGAAACCAGTGCCCTCACAAGAATAAATAGTCCATACACTCAAATCAAATAATGAATATAATTTAAGGACTTAGCATCAAAGAAAAACTCTAGCACTCACAAACAAATTCAAATGTATGCACAAAGATCCATAGGTTTGCCCATTATGTACATCTCTACTAATAAGTATGCTCGAATAGAATCAAATAGGACTTTATCGGGTTGTAATATTGGCTAGGGGATGGGTAGGAAAACTATATAATAGTGACTTACACTTCCCTAAGTACTTTGCACTTTTAGGCTTCATCACCCATTATTTTCTACTCTTCACTTTATTTTTCAGCCATCTCTTCATCTATTGTTTCACAAGTATTTCCCTCATATCAAGAACGTTTTTTTTAAAGCAATTTTTCTTTTATCTTTTTTTCATATCACATTCTTTTCAAGAGGGCCTTTTCATTCATATTCAGCTATCATTGGTCACCATTTTTCACTTAATCATTCCTTTCTTCAAATTTGTCAATTAATATCACAGTCTAAGCAATAATGCTGCAGGAAGCAGGGTGCAAAAACTAAGGATTCAACAAATGAATCAAGGCAAAAATACGGCTTCCAAACAAAAGGCCACAGGCTCAAAGGGCTAACTAGTGGTACAATATCTGAAAAGGCTAAAATTCACAAGACATAACAAAGAAAACCTATTATCATCTTCTAAACAAAGCAACACTTTTATTTCGCTTCAATAACAAGCAGGGCAAGTTTTAGACTAAGATCCAAAACATAGAATATATATATAAGAAATCCTCATCCCACATGGCATAAGTACTAATCAAGATGCATCAATTCTACTCTAAGACAGACAGGATCATAGCGAACGACAAAATAAGAATAAGGTATATACAGAGTCACAACCCTGAGCTTAGGTGTCAGAAAGTCTGTTATTTTATTCATTACTCAAGCACTCAGAGGAAAAGTACTACTCAAGCTCACGTTTAATATGCTAGTATCAAACAAGGCACAAAGGTTTTCTTCTTCCTCTTTTATTACTCCACAAAAAGAAAAAAAAATCTAATCCTAAAAATAAAAACGTTTACCCGGTTCAAGTTACATCCCCTGGAAAAGAACCGATGCACAAAGAAAAATCAAGGGGGATTATTATCTAACTAAAATTAACTGGAAACAAAAAGAAAATATTTTTGAATTGTTTTTCCATTGGACCTTAATCCCTCAAGCAATTTGTCCACAAAATCCATCGTCGGAAAAAATCTAAATTTTCTGTAGTTTTTTTTCTCAAATTTCATTTTTTTCTATTTTGTTTTCTTTACACAAAAACTAGTACACTAAGAAAGACTACTACAACTAAACTAGGATAGCACGGAATATCACCTAGACAATCTCCTCACCCCACACTTAAAATTATGCAATATACTCAATGCATCCAATGAATAAATAGAGGGTAAAAGAGACTCCCTGACAGGCCAAAGGCCGAAGCAAAGCAGCTCACGGGATATTCAGATTTCTCCTAGGTATGGCCCTTTGTGCTGGTACCCTACACTTATTTCCAACCCCCTACTCATTTTTGCATGCGCCTACTGGCTTTGACTCCATGCTAGTACTCCTACAAAACACAAAAATAACACTACCACGATAATAATTAAAAAAATAAATAAAAACAAAAAGAAACAGTAGAATTGGGTTGCCTCCCAACAAGCGCCATATTTATAGTCGTGGCACGACGCCATCACTTTCACCACTTTTCCTTCCACTTTGAGGATATGAATTGCGCCCCTAATTTTGCATCAATATTTCTGTCACGTTCCTGGGGAGGTGGTGTAGAAATTAAGTAACCAAGCAATAGGTATCACATCTTGCACTTCTTGGCCTTTAAGTGAGGGGTGCCGTTTTGTCTCCTTGGCATCGCAAATTTCAGAATATATGCACTTTGTTCCCTATCCATTGACTTCTCCATATGCTCGAATGGATCAATTCTCGTGTCACCAACCAAGCACAATGTTGAAAAATGGTTAGAATGAGGTCTGATGCGCTCCAACTCTAAAATGCTTCACTTTTGACATCCTCACTTTTGCACACTTCCTCAACCTCGGCATCATCAATAATATTTTGGTCGAATAGTTGGAATTCCTCTTTCCGCTCCATAAGTTGACTAGTATCCACAACAATTGGTTGTAGGACATCAGATGCCTCAACCTTTTTATTCAATTTAGCCTGCAGGTCATGGATATCTGAGCCAAATTGGTCTATCTATTTCCCGAGCTCAGTTCTTCCTTCTATCAGTTGTTCTGTCATATTTGAAAGACCATCACGAATAAACTATCTTCAAAATTATCTTCTGGTGCGAACTCGTTCTCTATAGCCACTTCGTCCGTCTCGACCTTCATTCTCATGATTGCTGCACTAATTCTTTGTATAGCCTTTTGATTTTAATCTTGTTGCTCGGCTACTTGCCTCATCATGTCTATAATACGAGTAACACGCACTACATCCCCCACTTCATTGCTCTTATCAAACTCATAAACATTATTAGAAATATCATAATAAGGGCTCGCCAAAGGATAAAAAGAATTAGGACAACCATTCCAATGGCCACTTTGACAACCACACACATTACAAAAATTCCACTTATAAGATTGAGATTCACAATTTTGCCACAAGTGTGGTCCTCCACAATATGAACATGGATCACCAAAATAAGAATAACCAATATTCAAACAATTCTCATTCCAAGATGCCATGTAAAAAATAATATAATACTATCTACACTAAACTAAAATTAAAAACTTGAATAGAAAAAAATTAAAAAGTCTAATCTAGCAAAACAATCAATTTTAAAGTCTCCGGCAACAACGCCAAAAACTTGTTGCTCCCAAACGCACACGCAAGTATACGTGGTCGACAAGTAATATAGGATTATAAGTCCAGATATCGTACCCACATGGACTTGTGATTAAATATTCACTAAATTAAACTAAGACAATTAATTTATTCAAGAACTTTTCTAAAGTATGAATATTTAATAAAACTAATCTAGAGTAATCAACTAAGAGATTAAATGAACAAGTTGGCGAAATTAAACATGAATTAAATGAGAGATGGTATTCTAGAGATAAGGGTGGCAAGTGAGCCGGTCCCGGGCCTAAACGGGCTAAGTGGTCCGGTCCAAACGGTCCCGGTCCCGGGCCGGTCCCAAATTAAAAGGGCCAAATGGTCCCGGGCTAAACGGTCCTTTTGTAGGGACCGGCCCGGGACCGGGACCATTTGGTCCCGGGCTAAACGGTCCCGGCTCGCGGTCTAAATGGGCTAAGTGGGCCCAACATATTTTAAAAAAATAATAAAATAGAAATTAGAGACAAAAGGATGTTAAAATAATATCTAAGGCAATGCCTTGTAAAATTTATTATAGAATTGTGATCTAAAGTTTTAAATATTTTTTAATTCAAATTTAAAGTCTAAATACAAAAATATTGTAAAGAGATATTCAAAGCAATGCCTTGTAATTTTATTATAGCATTAAAAAATATGGCAATATCTTTCTTAGTCTTCATCCCTCTATGGAATGAGCACAAAAAGGTGCTAATACCACCATTGAGAAGAATACGAAACTAATCAAGATGTGCCAAAATATAAGTTACATAATACATACTAATTTTTGTTCATACAAGTTACATGGTATCTCTTATAAACTTCATAAATCTATCAAGGTCCGGAGGAATTTCCGTTGGTGGCGGCGGAAAAGTAGCTTGGTCATCGCCACTTCCGGGCGTATCAACATCCTCTGTAAGTTCAGCTAGCATTTCTTCGTAAGCTTCGTCTTCATCTAGTTGTGATTCAGCAAGTCCAAAATTTCTTCTTTCTGACCGGATTGAATTTCTGAAAAGTACTGATTTTTCCAAGTTCTCCCTCATAAACGCTCTATAATCACCGAGTTGAAGTCTTGCTTGACTGAAAGCGCTTTGTGATGCCACTGTTGAAGCTTGAATAGTTAAAATATCTCGGTCCATGCTTGAAAGAACCAGAAAGTATTTTTCTTTGTCCTTCCACCTTTCCAAAAGATTAAAGGAGCTGTCGGGATTCACTTCCTCAATTCCCTACGACAAATAAACTTCAAGCTCATTTAGTTGTGAAAACTTACTACTACTAGAACCTTGAGAACCCCTAAACCCCACCCAAGTACTGAGTGCACTTACTCCCGCAGTTCTTTTAGATGATTGAGAAACAGAAGAAGAAGGAGTTGGAACATTTGGTTTAGCATGATTTAATACAACTTGATAAGTATTAAAAATAGTTTGAGCATTTATTCTAATTGTGGCTATTGCTTCCGGAAGTTGAGACAATTCCTCATCTTCAAGTGCTAAACCATTATAAACAGTTTCATACCAAAAATGAGGACCTATTCATGTAAGATAATCACAGTCGTTACCACTTCTACCAATATCAGTTGTAATAGCAACACGACAATTTATATGAGTAAATAAATAGTACAAATATTGTTCATATTTATGTTTATATTTATAAATATCGCTCTTTACGCTTGTGCGAGGAAAACCTTTATAAGTAGGATTAAAATATTTTCTAATATAATGCACAAAGTTAGGGTCAGAAGGAAAACTATAGGGTAAACACATAACAGTTACCATTTTTGCCAATTCTTCCCGATCTGTATTAACAAGTGTGGAATATCATAAATCTGTATTAACTACTACCGCCCGGATCTGGAGTCACAATTCACGAACATTCTAGAATTTACAACAAGTAATAGTCTGAAGGAAATACAACTGTCTGAATGAAATAAAATAATAAGACATAAAGGATCGACGGGGACTTCAAGGTTTGTGAACGCCGACAGATCTACCTTGAGTCTCCAGACAGCGGACCAGTAGCAAATCTCGATCAACCTGAGCAGGTATCAAAATCTGCACAGAAAGTGCAGAGTGTAGCATCAGTACAACCGACCCCATGTACTGGTAAGTGTCGAACCTAACCTCGGCAAAGTAGTGACGAGGCTAGGACAAGACACCCACATATATCCCGAACAATATAATCATATTAGAGGCAACAACAATAAGTAAAGCAATAAATGCAGAAATAATGGGAGGGGAACATACAGTGGGGGAATACAACATAAAGAGTGAGTACAATGAAAAGACATAATTAAACCGGAAATCCTTAAATGAATTGAGCAATTAAAACAGCAAGGAAAACTGCATGGCATCACCCTTCGTGCTTTTACTCTCAACCTCGCCAAATAACAGATAAGACTGCACGGCATCACCCTTCGTGCTTTTACTCTCTTCCTCACAATATAAATTAATTATGCACGGTATCACCCTTCGTGCTTTTACTCTCTTCCTCACAATATAAATTAATTATGCACGGTATCACCCTTCGTGCTTTACACTTTTCCTCACAATTCACAAAATCAGTAACAATGGATAGAGAGAAGTTTCACAAGAAATCAATATTTCATAAATGATTACTTTCATAATTTAACATCTCAACCTCAAATCAATATTCATAATTTTATCGTCCTTGGTGGAACCGGATACAAGTCTTCCAATATTTCAACAACAAAATTAAGCATGGATAACAAGATTTAAGACTACAAATTTGCAAGAAATAGATTTTTACTCGCATGCTATGACTCGACCACAACGCATAGATACTCGTCACCTCAACTATACGTCGTATTAAACAACAAAACACGTAGCAAATACTCACACAATACCTATTCCCTCAAGCCAAAGTTAGACACCACACTTACCTCGCTCAGAAGGCCACTTAATTCACAATCACAGCTTTTCCTTTGGAATTCACCTCTAAACCACTCGTATCTATTCAAAAATGACTCATTAATATCAAGTATTGCTAAAGGAATCGGTTATATTTCATAAATTAAATTTCCAAAATTTTCCTCTAAAAGTTGAAACAAAATCGACCCCAGGCTCGCTTGGTCAAAATCCGAGGTTCGGACCAAAATCCTCTTACCCATTCACCCCCGAACCCGAATATGTAATTAGTTTTGGAATCTGACCCCGAATTGAGGTCTAAATCCCCAAATGCTCGAAATTCCAAGTTTCTACCCTAACCCCTAATTCTACCATGAAACTCTAGAGTTTTAGGTTGAATTCTAGTGAAATGAAGTAATAGATTGAAAGAAACAAGTTAAGGAACACTTACCTATGATTTGGGGAAGAAAATGTCTTTGAAAAATCTCCCTAGGCATTCTATCCTTTTGAAAACGAGAAGAAAAATGGCTGGAGTCCGAATTAAATGCTCACTTCCCAGCGACCTTCGCACGTGCAGTGCTTTGGTCGCAGCTGCGCATCCGCATGGAAAAGGGCTGGGCCAATTGGGGCCACGCCTGCGGACAGGGTTCTGCTTCTGCGGTCCCACTCCTACGGAGAAAAGTCTGCATCTGCGGAAAAATGAAGTCCAGGCCTAGGTAGCATCTGCGGGGCTTTCGCTCGCACCTACGAGCTCGCACCTGCGACCAAAGGCTCACAGGTGCGGGCACACCAGATTTGGTGCACCAGCAGCCTTGTTGAGGTTTGAACTCAACTTGCGCATCGCCCAAATGAAACCCGAGCCCTCGGGGCTTCAAACCAAACATGTACGCAAGTCTAAAAATATCATACGGACCTGCTCGCATGATCAAATCGCCAAAATAACCCTAGAATTATAAATTTAGCACCAAATCAAATGAAATTCTCAAGAACACTTTAAAATTTCTATTTTCTCAACTGGACGCCCGAATCACGTCAAATCCACTCTGTTTCTCACCAAATTTCACAGACATGTCATAAATATCATAATGAACCTGTATCGGACTCCGAAACTAAAATACGAACCCGATACTAACAATGCCAAATATCAACCAATTCTTAAAAACAAATAATTTCTAAACTTTTAATTTACATCAAAAATTCATAACTCAAGCTAGGAACCTCTGAATTCGATTCCGGACATACGCCCAGGTCCCATAATTTTATACGGACCTATCGGGACCATCAAAGCACGAATCCGAGCCCGTTTATCAAAAATATTGGCCGAAATCAACTAAAATCAACTTTTAAGGCAAAAATTCTTATTTTCATTAGTTTTCAACATAAAAACTTTCTAGAAACCTGCTCGGACTGTGTACGCAAATCGAGGAGGGTGAAAATGAGATTTTTAAGGCTTAAGAGCACAGATTCGAGTTCTAAAATATAAGATGACCTTTTGGGTCATCACATTCTTGTAAGGACCCGTAAAAATTTAAACAAAACTCTCGGGGTTCAGGCCCCTAAGGGCCATTTCTGCGGTCACGTTGCGGACCGCATAACCATTATGTGGTCGCATATGCAACCGCAGACCTGTGGCGGGCATCCATTTTCTTAATTTAAAACCCGACCCCCATTCCGTTAAAACACCCATTTAACCTATTTTGAAGCTTATTTCTCATATTTCTAGTGTGTGAGAGAAAGAGAGGGTTCTAGAGGGAGAGTTTAACTCCCACCAATCAATCTTCAACCATCACTCAAATCTTGGAAATATTCAATTAGAGTACCAAATTCTTCATCCAAAAAGGTAAGACTTCATCACCCCAACTCTTAATTTCAAACATAGCTATAATGGGGTATTAATAAGATGGTCCATGGGTGTGAGGGTTGTTTATCTGCATGCATGTGATAAAGAGTGTGGGAAAAATAAAAAGTGAACTAGAACCATGAACGTTTTCCTAATTTTGGGTTCAATTTGTATATTGCTAAATTAGATTGAGGTTTCTAAGGGTTCCAAAAAATTGTATGGTCTAAAGAAGCGCAATTGAGGTATGTTGGCTAAACTTTCTCTCTTGAAATTGAATTCCATAATGTTTCTGTAAGTTTCAAAGTGTGGGTTACATATTAAAAGGTTATGGCTTTGAGTCGTGTTTCAATGAAAGATAGAATTGTCTAAAAGATTTTGTACTAAATTCATGCCCATTAGTGGTT
>AWOL01S0006000.1:312345-335689 GCA_000715115.1 Nicotiana otophora
ACATCCTCATCGATCCATCTTTCTTCTTCACAAACAACACAGGTACACCCCAGGGCGAGACACTAGATCTAATGAAGCCCTTATCAAGCAAAACTTGCAACTGCTCCTTTAATTCTTTCAACTCTGGTGGGGCCATGCGATATGGCAGAATGGAAATAGAATGAGTTCCCGAAGCTAAATCAATGCAGAAATCAATATCCTTGTCGGGTGGCACCCCCGGCAGGTCTGTAGGAAACACCTCGGGAAACTCACGAACTACCGGCACCAAATCTATGGAAGGAACCTCCGCACTAGAATCGCGGACATAAGCCAAATAAGCTTGACACCCCTTCTCGACTATATGCCGAGCCTTCACATAAGAGATAACCCTGCTGGCAGAATGGCCAAGATTTCCTATCCACTCTAATCGAGGAAACCCCTGCAAGGCTAAGGTCACTATCTTGGCGTGACAATCTAATATATCATGATAAGGTGACAGCCAATCCATACCTAGTATGACACCAAAATCAACCATGTCGAGAAGCAGGAGATCTACACGAGTCTCAAGACTCCCAATGGTGACCACACACGAACGGTAAATACGATCTACAACATTAGCATCTCCCACTAGTGTGGACACATACACAGGAGCACTCAAAGAATCACGGGACACAACCAAATAGGAAGCAAAATAGGATGACACATAGGAGTAAGTAGATCCCGAATCAAATAGAACTGAAGCATCTCTACTGCAAACTGAAACAGTACCTATGATAACAACGTCAGATGACTCAGCCTCAATCCTGGCTAGGAAAGCATAACACCGGGGTTGGGCCCCACTACCCTGAACTACGTCCCTGGGACAGCCTCTAGCTGGCTGGTCTCCACCTCTAACGGCCTGACCTCCACCTCTAACTGTCTGGCCACTACCTCTAGCTGCCTGACCCCTGCCTCTGGCTGGCTAAGCAGGTGGTGCAGCAACTGGTGCCGGAACCATGGCACGAGAACTCTGATGCTGTGAGCTGCCCGTTGCCTGAGGGAAAAATCTAGCAATATGCCTCGGATCACCACAAGTATAACATAACTTCGGCTGTTGTGACTGCTGACCCTAAAACTAACCCTGTCGACCTGAATAACCACCCTGATAACTCTGGAGTGGAGGTGCATTAATAGGAGCTGGTGGTGCACTGTAGGCTAGCTAGTCGGAATAATGCATCTGAGGGCCATGACCACCTGAGGCACCGTGGGATTCCAAGAGCGCTGAATGAAATAGACTGGGAGGATGGCCTCTACCAAAAGTACCCCTGCCTCTAGATGAGGCACCGCTGAACTCACCGGAATGACGAGGTGTCTTGTCAAACCCCTGACCTCCCTGAGTAAGAACCAATTCGACTCGTCTAGCGACATTAGCAGTCGCCTGAAAAGAAATCTCACTCCCAGTCTCCTTAGCCATCTGCAATCTGATAGGTTGATCAAGTCCATCAATAAACCTCCTCACCCTCTCTCTCTCGGTGGGAAGCAGAAGAATAGCATGATGGGCCAAATCCACAAAATGGGTCTCATACTGAGTAACAGTCATACTGCCCTGCTGGAGATGCTCAAACTAACGGCGATGCTCCTCTCTCAAAGTGATACGCAAAAATTTCTCTATGAAGAGCTGGGAGAACTGGTCCCAAGTAAGAGCAGGCGACCCAGCTGGCCTGGTCAACAAGTAATCTCTCCACCATTTCTTGGCAGAACCCGTCATCTGAAATGCAGCAAAATTGACCTCATTGGTCTCCACTATACCCATGCTCCGTAAAACCTCGTGACAGCTGTCAAGATACTCTTGGGGATCCTCTGAAGGAGCACCGCTGAAGTGAACAAGAAAGATCTTGATAAACCTGTCCAATCTCCATAAAGACTCAGAAGACATAGCTGGCCCATCTCCGACCTGTGCCGCAATAACCGGCTAAACTAATCTGACTGGCTGAGCTGCTGGAGCCTGATACTGGGGAGCTATCTGCTCCGGAGAGGGAGTGGTGGGAGTCTGGGCTCCTCCTCCAGCCTGAGAGTCTGATGGTGCCATGGGAAATGCACCAGTCTGGGCCACACTCTCCATAAGACCCACCAAACGGACCAAAGCGTCCTGAAGTACTGGGGTAGCAATGAACCCTTTCAGAACCTGAGCTGGTCCGGCAGGAACAGTCTGGGTTGGAACCTCCTTGTCAAGCTCTATCTGAGGCTCCACTGCTGGGGTTGCTGCTCGGGCCCTAGGCCGAGCCCTGCCCCTGCCTCAGCCTCTAGCACGGCCTCGGCCTCGACCTCTGGTTGCTGCTCAGCTGAGGAAGCGGTACGTGTTCTCGCCATCTGCGAGAGAATAAGAGTAGAAGAGTTCAATCAACATTGAAATCGCACGACAGAGAAAAATAGAAGTGAAACTTGTTCCTAAACTTCATAGCCTCTGGAAGATAAGCACAGACGTCTCCATACCGATCCTCCAAACTCTACTAAGCTTGCTCGTGAATCGTGAGACCTAAGCAACCTAGTGCTCTGATACCAACTGTCACAACCCGAAATTTCCCACCAACGGGACCGTGATGGCGCCTAACATTTTACGTGCTAGGCAAGCCAACATTAGAGAATCATTTACCAATTCCTTATTTCCGTTCAGTAATTAACATTAATTAACTACAATGAAATATAACAAGTGGGGAATATCATAAATCTGTATTAACTACTACCGTCCAGATCTGGAGTCACAATTCACGAACATTCTAGAATTTACAACAAGTAATAGTCTGAAGGAAATACAACTGTCTAAAGGAAATACATCTGTCTGAATGAAAGAAAACAGTAAGACATAAAGGATAGACGGGGACTTCAAGGTCTGTGAGCGCCGACAGATTTACCTTGAGTCTCCGAACAACGGACCAGTAGCAAATCTCGATTAACCTGAGCCGGTATCAAAATCTGTACAGAAAGTCTAGAGTGCAACATTAGTACAACCGACCCCATGTAGTGGTAAGTGTCGAACCTAACCTCGGTGAAGTAGTAACGAGGCTAGGACAAGACACCCACATATAACCTGAATAGTATAATCATACTAGAGGCAACAACAATAAGTAAAGCAATAAATGCAGAAATAATGGGAAGGAAACATACAGTAGGGGAATACAACATAAAGAGTGAGTATAATGAAAAGACATAATTAAACTGGAAATCCTTAAACGAATTGAGCAATTAAAACAACAAGGAAAACTGCACGGCATCACCCTTCGTGCTTTTGCTCTCAACCTCATCAAATAACAAATAAGAATGCACGGCATCAACCTTGGTGCTTTTACTCTCTTCCTCACAATATAAATAAATTATACACGACATCATCCTTCGTGCTTTACACTCTTCCTCACAATATAATTAAATTATGCACGACATCACCCTTTGTGCTTTACACTCTTCCTCGCAATATAATTAAATTATGCACGGCATCACCCTTCGTACTTTATACTCTTCCTCACAATTCACAGAATCAGTAACAACGGATAGAGGGAAGTTTCACAAGAAATCAATATTTCATAAATGATTACTTTTACAATTTAACATCTCAACCTCGAATCAATATTCACAATTTTATCGTCCTTGGTGGAACCGGATACAAGTCTTTCAACATTTCAACAACAACAATAAGCATGGATAATAAGATTTAAGGCTACAAATTTGCAAGAAATGGATTTTTACTCGCATGCTATGACTCGACCACAACGTATAGATGCTCGTCACCTCAACTATACGTCGTATTCAAACAACAAAACACGTAGCAAATACTCACACAATACCTATTCCCTCAAGCCAAAGTTAGACACCACACTTACCTCGCTCCGAATGCCACTTAATTCTCAATCACAGCTTTTTCTTTGGAAATCACCTCTAAACCACTCGTATCTATTCAAAAATGACTCATTAATATCAAATATTGCTAAATAAATCGATTATATTTCATAAATTAAATTTCCAAATTTTTCCTCCAAAAGTTAACAAAAATCGACCTCGGGCCTGCTTGGTCAAAACTCGAGGTTTGGACCAAAATCCTCTTTCCCCATTCACCCCCGAGCATGAATATTTAATTAGTTTTTGAATCCGACCCCTAATTGAGGTCTAAATCCTCAAATTTCCGAAATTCCTTGTTTCTACCCTAACCCCTAATTTTACCATGAAACTCTAGATTTTTAGGTTGAATTCTAGTGAAATGAAGTAAAACATTGAAAGAAACGAGTTAAGGAACACTTACCTATGATTTGGGGAAGAAAATGTCTTTGAAAAATCGCCCTAGGCCTCCTATCCTTTTGAAAACGAGAAGAAAAATGGTTGGAGTACGAATTAAATGCTCACTGTCCAGCGACCTTCGCACATGCGGTGCTTTGGTCGCATCTGCGCATCCGCATGTACGGACGGGGTGTGCACTTTTGCGGA
Source organism: Nicotiana otophora (assembly GCA_000715115.1). Lineage (NCBI taxonomy): Eukaryota > Viridiplantae > Streptophyta > Magnoliopsida > Solanales > Solanaceae > Nicotiana > Nicotiana otophora. The sequence continues at coordinate 316,777 of AWOL01S0006000.1, forward strand.
AAAGGGTTGGGCCAACTGGGGAGAAAAGTCCCCGCTCCTGTGGAAAAAAGTCCGCATATGCAAAAAAATAAAGTCCAGGCCTTGGTCGCATCTGCGGGGCTTTCGGTCGCACCTGCGACCAAAGGCTCGCATGTGCGGGCACACCAGATTTGGTGCAACAACAGCCTTGTTGAGGTTTGAACTTAACTCGCGCATCGCCCGAATGACACCCGAGCCCTCGAGGCTCCAAACCAAACATGCACGCAAGTCTAAAAATATCATACGGGCCTGCTCGCGCGATTAAATCACCAAAATAACACCTAGAACTCTAAATTTAGCACCAAATCAAATGCAATTCTCAAGAATACTTTAAAATTTCTATTTTCTCAACTGGACGTTCGAATCATGTCAAATCCACTCCGTTTCTCACCAAATTTCACATACATGTCATAAATATCATAATGAACATGTACCGGGCTCCGAAACTAAAATACGGACCTGATACTAACAATGTCAAATATCAACCAATTCTTAAAAATAAATAATTTCCAAACTTTTAATTTTCATCAAAAAATCATAACTCAAGCTAGGGACCTCCGATTTCGATTCCGGGCATACGCTCACGTCCCATAATTCGATACGGACCTACAAGGACCATTAAAGCAAGGATCCGGGCCCGTTTACCTAAACTGTTGACCGAAGTCAACTAAAATTAACTTTTAAGGAAAAAATGCTTATTTTCATTAGTTTTCAACATAAAAGCTTTCCGAAAACCTGTCCGGACTACGCACGCAAATCGAAGAGGGTAAAAATGAGATTTTTAAGGCTTAAGAGCGCAGATTCGAGTTCTAAAACATAAGATGACCTTTTGGGTCATCACAATCATGAGGGTGTTTTAATATGTGTCTAGCCAAAGTCCCCCCTCCCCCCTCCCCCGCGATCCAAAATATTTAAAAACTAACTTCGTGCCACAAGTTTTACACTTAGCCTTATTTTCTGGAATTAGTTGAGTAAACAATGGCCAAACGGAATATTTTTCCGTCCGTTTACTAGGTTGTCTAGAAAAAGTAGGGATAGTAACAGGAGTATCAGATGGGGCATCATTTGGATTAGCAGGGTTATCACTAGTTGGGTTAATATTAGGAGCATGACTAGTTGGTGTATCATCATCCGGATGAGTTTCATCAAAATCTATTTTCTCGTCATCATTTTCATCAATAGTTGGATTAGAATAAAGAGCATTCATTAATTCATGGTCTAATTGTTCACCAGCTCTAATATTATGGCAAATTGACTTTCGATAAATTGTAATAAACTATTATCGCTATCAAGAATAGCAGGTGTAGGACGGATATGGATTTTGGTTCGGGGAGCCCCGGGCAGTGGAGGAGGAACAAATTGAGCACTAGATTCGTCACTCTTGGAATTTTCCTTATTTTTAGCGAAAAGTTTTTTTAAGGAAGCCATCTTAATTAATAAAGTAATAGAAAATAAATAAAATAAACAAAACTATAATATTAAAACTTAAGAGTTGAAACGAGTTTACCTAATTGTCGAACAACTTGTTAAAAATTGATTATCGTTGAAGACTTCAATTCACCAACTTCACAATTGTTTCACGAATTGTAACAATAAAGTAAGCAATAGTAGCAATTATAGAAGAAAATTAGAGAGAGATTGTGATAGATTGATGATTTTGTAAGAAAAATGAAAGAATGAGGGGTTATTTATAGTTGAAAATAGGGGGGGGTTAAATGACTATTTTATAAATAGCCAACGACTATAGTTTTTTAAAGAAAATATAGCCGTTGGGACCGTCTGGCACGCTAAGGGACCGGTCCGGTCCCTGGCGGGCCAAATGGTCCCAGGCCTGGCGGGCTCAAAGCATAGGACCGGCTTATGAGACCGGCCCAGGCCCACTAAAACAGGCCCAAACGGTCCTGGCCCGTTTAGCCTGTTTGGCCCGCGGTCCCGGGCCTAGACCGGCCCACTTGCCAGCCTTATCTAGAGATATGGGTTGGCTAACAATTACGTTAAGTTTTTCACTTAAATTTTCTAATTAAGTTTTCTAGTATATTGATTGACAGTGTTAATATTACTCGCAGCCTTCTCCCGAAGTGCTACTCGTCTATTCAAGCTAACCTAACGCCTATATTTCTATGGAATTAGAATTAACAAGAATGCATTAATAATTCATGTATAGTAATCAAGTAAGGCGATTAGGTATATCCCTATCCTAACCGCAAATCCGTTCCCGATGCTCGAATTCAAGATATCGCTCTATTCAATCTTATATGTAATCTAAAATTCCTTCTCACGAGTTCAATCCTAGATTCGTAGATAGTATTTAATTGGTGATCAAGCAATCAAATAATTAAGCGCAAGATTGAATAAATAAACCAATATGATAAAATAATAAGAACAATTCAAGTTTAAAACTACAACGTTCATGTAACATCCAAAGCTCTAGAACTAATAAACTATGAGATTAAAGGAAGAGAAGAGAAGAGAAGAAAAACTAGTTAGAAGCCTCCTCAAGCGTGGTGTGTGTTCCTCCACGTGAATTCTCCTTCAAAGTATGTTAGATCCCCTCCAAATTAGGTTTAGAACCCATTTTATACGAGTTGGGGTCGTGTAGGGCTAAAATAACATTATCCCGGACGAAATAAGAGAATCCGCACACGCATCGTCCAGACCAACGCGAGGCACTGGCCTTAGCACGGAATCCAGTACGTTTTCACGTTCAATTCCTTAGCTGTGTTACTTTCATCAATTGCATTCTAAATGCAATTGAATTATATATCCTTTTTCTTGTCTTCCACTCGTGGAACAAAACCTAAACGGTGTCCCCATTTTTTTATTCTTTTATTTTCTTTTTTTTCCCCGCATTTTATCCATTTTTTCTCAAAATATCTTTATCTTCACACCGCTTTATTTTTACACAGTTAAAATATAGTATTAAGCACAAAGTAATATAATTAATACTCAAAAGATGATTAAAATTACTAAAATGTGAGGCAACAATGGTTAAGTGTATGTATTTTTGGCCGAACATTAGTCTTAGATCCAATCTTTTACATGTAAATAAATTTTAAACACAAAAAGATCTGTCTAGAATTGTTATTATCTTTCGCTGCGCGTTACGAACATCTATATGCAATTCCACAGTGGTATCAAAGCCGTGGTTTATTGTGTCTAAAATTTATTTACGAAATATTTTAAGATTATATTTGAAAAGTTCAAACCATAATACATGTGTTACGCGCAATAGTCAAATTGTTTGAATGTATATGGATTGACCCACGAACTTGTGGTGGAATTCATAAACTATGTTGTACGGAATCTTAGGAATCTGCTGATTGCTCGACTTGGCGAGCTGCTTGCTGTGCCTGATGATTCAGAGAACATATATTTTCAAGTCAAGGATCAAATGAAAGTGTTAGTAAAGGAGTTGACAGTACTCAAGAAGTTTGTTTGTTTTCTGGGAACAATATATAGCCCAGAACTCGAAAGCTGCTGGAAAGATTTCCTCTCTCATGCTGAAGTTGTGGCAACCAATGCTGCAATTGCTTGCTTCTTCTATTTGCCTGATTCCAACGAGGATAAATCCGTGGCTCTTGGAATTGCTAATTCGCTTATTGATTTGCTGCAGAAAAGGATTGAGCCTATTGAGCCACGGGTTCACGACATCTACGCTGATGTCCTGCTAAACTTAAGATAATCAGGCAGTCCTCCCATTTCCACGACAACACTTTTTCCTTTGGCTAAGGACCAAACTGAAACCCTTCCGGATCAGCTTAAGTCATCGAAAATTATTCTCAATGAGTTGTCATTGATTAACAGCATTCAGGATGAGATGAGGAACCGTTTCTTCACACGACTTGAAAATGTGGCTGTTGATGCTGGACTAGTCATTTATTCATTGTATGACAGCAGCAAAGACAAGGAACATCAGAAGCAAGAACTGATTGCTTTAGCTGATACAGTTCAGCTTGTCAAGACACAGGTTAACCGTGATATCCGGGAGTGGGTACAATCCCATTTGCCTAAAAATGATTCATTAGGCTCTATCAATTTCCTTCTGGAGAGCCTAAAGGCACTCATTTGTTGCCCTGCTGATTCACTTGCTTCGGTGAAGAACCAACTCGAACTGGTCTCAAGGGTGCAGCAGAACAAAGCAATAATAAGTATGATGAAATTCAAGATATAGCTGCACGACTCATTGATAATGCACATGAGTTAGAGGATACAATAGATTCTTTGGAAGTTAGAGATATTCCTCTTTCGTATTTTAAAATATGGCTCTCAGTGATGACAGAAGAGATTAAGATTGTTAAGACAGAGTTGCCTAAGTCCGAGAAGAAGGAAATAACAATTGTTTCCCCTGCTACCAATGACGAAGAACCTGTGGGCTTCTTGGATGTGAAGGAAACCATAAGAGGCCAACTAGTTAGAGGACCACGCCAGCTAGAAGTTATCTCCATAGTTGGTATGCCTGGATTAGGAAAAACGACCTTGGCCAGAAGTTTTATGAATGATCAGTCAATTGTCTCCCATTTCAATTTCCGAGGTGAGTGTCGTGTTTCTCAGGTATACACACGTAAAGACTTGCTACTTTCCATTTTGAGTGATGCTACTCATGAGCCTATTGATCTTAGTAAAGATGGTGAAAGTGAATTAGCTGCTAGACTAAAACAAACATTAATGAGAAGAAGATATCTTCTGATTATTGACGATGTGTGGGCGAAAGATGCATGGGATGATCTGAGATTATGCTTTCCTGATGATGATAACGGCAGTAGAATCATTCTGACCACCAGACTGTGGGAAGTTGCTCTTTACGCTAAACGTTTCACTGATCCCCATGATCTACGTTTGTTTAATAATGACGAAAGTTGGTCCTTATTACAAAGAAAGATGTTTGGGGAAGAGAAGTGCCCCGAAGAGCTAAAGCAAGTTGGGCAAGAAATAGCAAAAAAAGTGTAAAGGGCTACCTCTTTCGGTTGTTTTAGTGGCTGGTCTCCTCGCAAGGATGGATAAGGAAGAAAAATGTTGGAAGCAAATGAAAGTAAGTTTAGGAATTAGGTGCACAAATCCAGGGCGTGGCACAAAGGATTTAGTACAACTAAGTTACTACAATTTACCTTATAAGCTGAAATCATGCCTTTTATATTTTGGAACATATTTAGAGGATAGGGAAATTTTAGTCTCAAAACTAACAAGGTTATGGATTGCCGAGGATTTCATTGAAGATGATGACGACAAGGATTTGGAGGACATTGCAGAAGTTTACTTCAAGGATCTTATCAGAAGAAACTTGGTCATTGTTACTAAGAAGAGATCCATTGGAAAGATCAAGGCATGTCGTGTACATGACCTAGTGCTCGACTTCTGTAAGGAAAAAGCTGTGGAAGAAAACTTCCTTTTGTGGCTAAAAAGGTATTTAACTCTCTATTGCTCTCTAATTATTTGGTTAAATGCAGACTTTTGCACTTGCTTCTTATCCTACTTCATTTTCCAATTTTCAGAGATTATGATGATGATCCTCCACGCTTTTACTCTAAAAAGGCTTATCATCTAACTCTGATCGGGATAGGATAGCTAGGTGGAGCGCATCATGCTCGTAAGTGAGAATAGATTTTCTGTCATGAAAAATGCATCAGACATATTTGGTACCTTCAAGTTTCTTAGGGTATTGGATTTGGAGTTTGTTATTGTGGATTCTTTCCCGACATAACTTAGAAATCTAAGGTACTTTGCTGTTCGAACTGCTAAGAATTCTATCCCATCATCTATAAACAATCTTCGGAATCTAGAAACATTTCAAGTCAAAGGAATGAAGGAAGCGGTGTCACTGCCAGAAACTTTCTGGAAGTTGGATCAGTTGAGACATGTACACATTGATATATCTATGTTCGAAAATGCAATGAAATTCCTTGACAAGGGCCCCTCAAAATTGGAAAATTTGGCAACGCTTTCCTCGCCATATTATTCTAGTGCAGAAGATATGGAGAGGATAGTGAGCAAAACACCCAATCTTCAAAAGTTAAGATGTATATTTGACAAATCATGGGGTCGTGGAAAGAACAGACGTCGATTCCCTGTCTTAGACTCTTTAACACAACTTGAAACACTAAAGGTGCTCTTCTTCAGTGTTCCGAAAATGATTCCGACTGGATTAAACTTCCCATTGAGTCTTAAAAAGTTGTCATTGTGCAATTTTCCTCTGGAACTTGCTGGAATTTTGACCATTGCACAACTTCCCAACCTTTATGTACTTAAACTGCAACAAGTTGATTTTGAAAGGAATGAATGGAGAGTGAGCGATGATGAGTTCCCTCAGCTCAAATTCTTGAAACTTGAAAATCTCAATCTCTCGAAATGGAGAGCATCTGATGAAGCCTTTTCTCGCCTGGAGCGTTGGTTTTGCATAGATGTTCCCTCCCCAGACCCCACTTATGAATTACACTGGGTTTGTTGTTGTTGTATCTAGCAGTAGAATAATGAAGGTGTATGCAAGCTTGCAACCTTCGATTCATTTCCAGTCCGACTCACAGGTACAATCTTAAGCTAATGATGCTATGTTTTTCACCCATGGGCCATGATATACCTTCCGTTGGTTCACTAGCTCATATATAATTTAGCTTAGTACCTTAGTTGTCTGTCTTTGAAAACTTTTTGAAGTAAAATTTCTTTATATATTCAGTAAAATGTTTGTCTTAATGGTCCGAAGTGTGCCCCAGAAATGAATTGATGTTAGCATCTTGAAGCAATAAATTCTTGCTGATGATGGCAATAAAGATGATCTCTTTCGATATTGATCGATTTTGATATACATCATCTTTTTATATTTTTTTTTGAATGACTTTATCTGTTGGTTAAATAAATTTTTGGTGCTGCTGCAGCAAATATTGGATTGTTGTGAGGTGCCAGTTGCTGCTATTGGTCGTTGGACCGATGATTGGTGTTGTAGCATTTCTGCTTTGTTGTGCTGTTTTGTACTCCATTTGTACATCTATCCCCTGTTGGCATTCTGTAGTCTTATAGATTTTCTCAAATTGATGGTTTCTATTTTCATTTTAATGCTTGTATTAATATGATTTTGATTTGTATCTCATGGTATGTCATGACTTCTTTGTACACAAAATATGGTGTTCTTTCCCTTCTAACGTTTTGGATCGCTACGGAGTTTTTGATTTGACTTGAATCTCAAGGTATTTTTATTAATATATTTATTTGTTAGGTTTAAATATAAATGCACTTCCTCGGGCTCTGTTTACCCTAAAAATGGATAACAATTGAATTTATACGCAATTTTAAGGATACGTGATCTAACTTGACACAAAGCGATAGATTGAACTATAAGTAAAGCGTACAATAATAAAGTAAATTCATATCGTGTGACTTGAACAGTTATAGGAAATAGACCTCACTCCAAACTGAATAGGATCCAAATAATGTCAGATACAGAAGAACAGTAGCTTGCAGAAAAAAAATAATATTATAATATTTTTGGGATGCGTGTTACCCTATCCATTACAAAGAATCAAACCCCCTTTATATAGTAAGGGAGTCCTACTTTAGGTACAATTCTATAAAAGGTAAGAAATCTCGTGATTTGCTAATTAGTCGGTCTCTTGTTTATACGTGCCGAGATTCCCGCCGTGATATCTGATTGGTTGCGGATACTTTGGCCTTTCGTTATTAGGTGTGATAATGTTTCCTCTAGCTTGTTCGGAATCGGGATCGATTCTGGAGTCACGGGCTCGATGATCTTGGAGATGGATGTTCTGACTTCGTTCTTTGGTTCGATGAAACCTGGGGTCGATCTTCAATCCATCACGTTTCGGTTCCGATCCGTCATGCAATAGATGAGCCCAGTTTATGCCCTATACAGATAGTCCCCTCATTTTTCAGAGTGTAAACGACGAGAAACGATATGAGCCCTTGATCCTGATTTTGATACTTCGCTTCAGAAATGACAAAAATAGACGAAACATCTCGTCAGTCACATCTTAATGGCATTAAATGTCCGTCAGTCGCTGGTCGGCCGCTACAGACTTTGAACCGTTATCTGAATACTATATATACTCCATCCTTCATCCATTCAAACTTTACATTTAAACCTCTTCTACTCTTGTTCTTTAAAAAGTCTTTGCATTCTCTAACACTTGTACCTGATTTCTTGAGGTATTTGCAAGAATCTTCGCATGTCTTCATTCCAAAACATTACCGTAACCTTTTGACTTCCTCTTCTTCATATTTATTCAGAAAAATGGCGACCTTCTAAGACAGCTCCACAAAAAGAAACTGCCTCTTCATCACGGCTGGTCGGCGAGGAAACAGCGGCGGAACCTCACCTTGAAGTGTTTGTTCCTGGTGGGTGTTCGACTGGTGCTAATTTCAAGGTTGAAAAGAATTCCTCGGTACTGGGTCGATGCGAGCCGGTCTTGAGATATATATTCTCGATCACCGACGGTCTCCTCTCTAAGGTCAAAAAGGATTGCAACTGGGTCGATAAACACGTGGTGGTGCCCACGCCTGAGGAAGCGATTACCACCCACATGGAGAATTTTTTAAGTGCTTACACTTATCCCTTCACGTTGGGCCCCTTGGACTCGATCATCATCGCCTTCTAGAGGATAGTAATTCTCCTCCACTTCTTCATAAACAAAATCGAAGGGTGTCCCTTCACCCACGACCATCTCTTGCGCCTGTACAGTCCCCAACTCTATCGAGGGGGATTAATAAAGCTTGCCCGCCGAGCCAGTAAGTCCCCCTTCTCGAGTATAGATGAGGATAGGGACCGAGGCTGGTTGGGCCGATTCTTTCGGGCGAAGACCTCGGATTTAATCACGACCAAGGACATGCTATTTCCCGAGAAATGGAACATGAAACGTAAGTATAACTTTGTCTTAAAGATTTCGTTTATTATTTTTTCTTTTTCCTCCCTTCTTATCAACATTTTATGGTGCAACTGTTGCTTGAATGCCGAATGCAGTTCCTCGACTCAAGGGATGGGTCGAGGACCTGGTGTCACAGAAACTCTATTCCGAGCACGCGTGGCGTGAACTGTCGAAGGGTCGGTGGGAGGCCCGTTCCCATGGTAAGTTTCCTTTTTTGATTTAATAATATTTGATTTTTTCCTCCTGCCGTTGAGTTCTTATTAGTTTCGTTTTCTTTTACAGGTCTTCCCAAGGATATTGTTATGAGGCCTCCATCCGGTGACGAGGATGTGCCTCTTAAGTCCCCTGCTCCGAGGCAGGGTGATGAGAAGAAACGGAAGAGGGCCTCGAGTTCGCCAAGCTCGAAAAAGCAGAAAACAAAAATAAATCCGGTCCGTAAACCTAAGGGTAGCACTAGTGCTCGGGCGCCCTCTTCGGACTCACTCTACCGGCTCAGGGATGAGTCAGAAGAATAAGAAGAGAACTCCGAACTGGTGGCCCGTGTGCTGCCAAGGCTTGAGGTACGAGGGGCACCCAAACCGGTGAGAGCTGAAACTGAATTACCTACTCGGGGAGGTCGATGAGTGAGCTTTAGCCAAAGCTTAAGACCCAGAAGGAGGCGAGGCTGCTTTGCCTTGAGATAGGGAGGCCGATAATGAGATCGTAGCCGGTTCTTCCCGAACAATGGATAGTGCTCCAAAAGGCATACCCGAAGTGATAGACCTCTCTAGTTCGCCATTATTTACTGAGTCTATGATCGCCGAAGCTCAGGAGCTGAAAGAACGACCCAACGAAGAGCCACAAGGGGCGGTAGGCTCCTTTTAAAACTTCTTTGATGGCGTAGACTCTACCGCTATGGAGGACATCACTGGGTTGGGTGATATACTAGTGTCGAAGAAGATTCCATCATCGGGGACATGTGGACCTGCCTCGATCCTGAAACTAGTCAACCGGTTCCCAGCCCCAAGTTTGAATCCTCATCGGAAGAGGTCAATAGTTATATCTATTTCGGAGGATGCCCAGGTTCTTTCTGCCCCCATGGGGGTGGCCAGTTACCTTCGGTGCTTGGTGACCAAGGAGGATCAGGCCAAGATGAATGAGGTGGAAGTGCCTTGTTTATTCAACGAAACCCAACATGCATTAAATCGGGTAACCTCAAATACCTCTTAATAATTTCTACTGTGTACTTAGATTATTTTGTAGATGATCGTAACTCCACCTTATGTGTTTGTAGGCTTCGGTACTCCACTATGAAATGTTCCTCTGATACCAGGAAGAACTGAACCAGTACGAGGCCGAGATCCGAGGGCTCACTGAGAAAAGAGATGTAACAAACTTCTCAGTGAGCAAAGTGAAGGGGAGGCTAAGGGCCTCCGGGCTGAGTTAGAGGTGGCTCGAAAAGAGCATTCCGACCTGGCTGAGCAGGTAAGAATAATTTTTGAAGTTAGTGACGACAAATTGGTCATGGTAACTAACGGTCCAAACCCGCAGGTCCAGCAGAAGATCGCTAAGATCGGACAACTTTGGGAAGAGGTAGATGCGGTAAAGGCTGAGGCCGAAGAATGGAAAACGAATATGGACCACCTGGCCTCAGAAAAGGAGACCGCCTGAGCCCAACTGACTTCGGCTGAAGTCCAGCTCCAAGGTATAAAGGAGAAGTCCTTGGTTCATGCCAAGGATATGGAGGAGCTCCAGTCCCAATTGAATTCAGCTATCTCTGATCTAGAACATCTGGCCACAGAGCTCGAAGCGGCCAAGTCGAAGGCCAAAGTAGTTAAGGCCAATGCCGATGAGATGGTGGCCGTTTATAAGGCCGATGTCGAGGCTGCTTAGGTTCGAGCAAAAGACATCAATGAGCATGCTAAATGGCAATATCCAAGGGAGGCCTTCGAGGAAATCCATGCTCGGGGTTTTGACCTATCAGCTGAGATCGAGAACGCCAAAGAGCTCGAAGCTGAGGCTAAAAGGTTGGCTTATCCCGAGGATGATAATGACTCCGAGGGTTTAAGCGAGTCTAAAGGCGGGGAAGATCACGAGGTAAAAATGTTGCCCCGATGAGGACCAGGACACTTAGGCCTTTAGATGTTTTTGTTTTTTGTTTTTTGCATTTTTGTTGAGGCCATTCGGCCTTTGTAAATATTTTCATCGGGCTGTTTGGCCCTTGTAAAAAGAATTTTGTATCAATATATAAGGCTTTCTTTACCTTTCACGGCCTTTGAATTTTTCCCTTTTGCTTTATTATTTATATTCATAAAGATCGAAATGCCTTAGCACGAAATAATTAGATTATGTTCGAAGATTCAAACAAACCTTGCCTTTACATTATTCTATTTTAAGGCATTTTGAGGGTTCGGTGTTACTGGAAACTTCCTCCCAAAGTAAGTAGTTGAGATTATAGTTCGCTAAGGGTAGCCTTTAGAATCGGTTATGGAAATTATCTTTTCGAAGGACTTGTTTCTCTGAGCCGTGTTAATATAGTCGTAGCCTTTTAGTTCGGGTATCGCCCAGTGGGCTTGCATTTTCGAGTTATCCGGGCTTGCCTGTGTTAACAGTCCCTGAGTGGGGATGGTCGTGGCCTTTAAAATTCGGGGGTTGCCTAATAGGTCTTATGCCCTCGAGGTCTAATAGCTTGGACCGTTCGGGTTTGTTTTCGGACGACAATTCCCGAGTGAAAGGGTGATTGTTCGATATCAGGTTAAAGCGCCCCTTGGGCTCATTACCTTTAAGGGATCAGAAGCAGGGAATTCCTTACGAAATGTAAATAAGAAATTTTTAAAAGACAAGATTATTGTAAGGAAGAAACTTCTTTTTATTCTTGTGTAAAACAGCCATACATGCGTACATGGTTTATGCTAGGGATCGATCAATCTATGCGGAACGATTCGTTTGATCGTTTGTCCCTTACAATAAATCCTACCTATCGAGACCTTTCCATTACAAAGTAATTTCCTTGCTAAGGTCGATATCTGAGGGTAAGGCCCCCAGTATTCGAAGTTGATCATAGAGAGAAGCTTCGGATACTGTTAATGTGATCTTTGACACTGATTCATGATCGGTCTTTGATTTTAAGTTATTACGATCCATTGTTGCCTCATTAAAAACCTTGTTGGAAAACCCATTTGGGACAAAACCGGTTCAAGGGAAAAAGAGTGCAACGCGTGCTTTCAGACCTAAAACATTGTACTGCTCATTGTCTGTCCCTGCAAATGTTAGTCTGAAATATAAATGAAAGAAAATGAATGGGGTCGTACCTCAACAGTAATATCATTTTAGGTGAGTTATATTCTAATTGCTCGGCAGTTGTTCACCGTTCATCGTTCCAAGATCGTAGGATTCTTTTCTGGTGATTTCGACGATATGATACGGTCCTTCCCAATTCGGTCCCAACTTTCCCTAGCTCGGGTTTTAGGTGTTCAGTGTGACCTTTCTTAGCACTAAGTCCCCAACATTGAAGTATCAACGGTTGGCCCTTCTATTGTAATATCTCTCGATCTATTGCTTTTGGGCGGCCAATCGAACAAGAGCGGTTTCCTGCCTTTCATCCAACAGTTCCAAGCTCGTATTCATTGCCTCGTCATTTGATTCCTTTGTTGCATATCGGAATCTGATACTTGGCTCTCCGACTTCGATCGATATTAGAGCTTCGAGGTCGTAAACCAAAGAGAACGGGGGTGGCCCTGGTACTAGACTTTGAGGTCGTACGGTATGCCCATAGGATTTCGGGTAGGCTTTCCTTCCACTTTCCTTTGGCGTCGGTTAACCTCTTTTTGAGGTTTTGAAGTATGGTTTTGTTGGTCGATTCAGCTTGTATGTTCCCACTAAGGTGATAAGGTATCGACAAGATCCATTTGATCTTATGATCATCGAGAAATTTGGTCACTTTGCTGCCGATAAATTTTCTCCCGTTGTCACATACGATTTCAGATGACATTCCGAACCGACATATGATGTGGTCCCAAATGAAGTCAATGACTTCCTTCTCCCTGACCTTCTTGTATGCTTGTTCTTCAACCCACTTAGAAAAATATGCAGTTATAAATAATATAAATTGAGCCTTACCGGGTGCCCATGGAAGAGGCTCAACAATGTCCATTCCCCACTTCATGAACGGCCATGGTGATAAAACCGAGTGGAGTAGCTCCCCATGTTGATGGATCATCGGAGCGTGGCTTTGGAATTCATCACATTTTTGAACGAACTCCTTTGCGTCTTTTTCCATGTCGATCCAATAATAACCTATTTTTCGAACCAGCGATTCGACACCCGAATGATTTCCACAGGTACCTTCGTTGATTTCCCTCAAAACATACTCTGTATCGCCCGGCCCTAGACATATTGCAAGTGTTCCATCAAATGTTCTTTTTAAAAAGGTTCCGTCTTCTGATAGGCTAAATCGGGCCGTATTTATACGCAGGGCCCTCGACTCTTTTGGATCCGAGGGCAGTTTACCAGATCTGAGATGTTCTACGTACTTATTCCTCTAGTCCCAAGTTAGGCTCGTCGAGTTGATCTCATTGTGGCCTTCTTCCACTACTAATCTCATAAGTTATACGACTTCTCCCGAGTTGAACTGGTCATCTTAGACCGATGACCCCAAGTTAGCGAGGGCCTCGACCTCGCTGTTTTGATCCTAATGTACATGTTGTAAAGTCTATTCTTTGATCCGATGTAATGTCACCTGTAATTTGTCCAAGTATCTTTGCATTTGTTCTTCTCTGACCTCGAATGTTCCATTGACTTGATTTACCACAAGGAGGGAGTCGCACTTGGCTTCGATCACTTCTATCCCCATACTCTTGGCTAGTTCAAGGCCTACAATCATGGCCTCATATTCGGCCTCATTGTTAGTCAATTTCACAGTCTTAATAGATTGTCTAATTATATTACATGTTGGTGGCTTTAATACGATGCCAAGTCCGAATCCTTTTGCGTTTGAGGCGTCGTCCGTGAAGAGGGTCCAGATTCCCAAGGAAGTTCTTGAGTTAATCAACAACTCTCTTTCGACCTCAGGTATTAGGGCCGATGTAAAGTCGACCACAAAGTCTGCCAAAATTTGAGACTTAATCTCGATCTGAGGTCGATACTCAATATCGTACCCACTTATTTCTATGGCCCATTTGGCGAGTAGGCCCGAGAGTTCGGGCTTTTGCATAACGTTCCTCAATGGGTAAGTAGTTACGACACATATGGGATGACATTGGAAGTACAGTTTTATCTTCCTAGAGGCGCTTAACAAAGCGAGCGCCAATTTTTCAGGTGAGGGTACCTAGTTTCGGACTCGCCTAAGGTTCTACTAACATAGTAAATTGGAAATTGCATACCTTGCTCTTCTCGAACTAGGACTCCACTTACCGCTATCTCCAAGACCACCAAGTACAAGTACAGTGGTTCATCCACCTTCAGTGTGTGAAGTAGGGGCGGGCTCGATAAATACCTTTTGAGTTCCTACAAAGCTTGCTGTCATTCCGAGGTCCACGAAAAGTAGTTCTTCTTCTTCAATAGTGCGAAGAATCGATGGCTTTTGTCAGATGACCTCGAAATAAATCGCCCCAAGGCGGCTATTCGCCCGGTTAACCTTTGCACAACCTTTACATTGTCCATGACCGTGATATTTTCGATGGCATTGATCTTGTAAAGATTGATCTCGATTCCCCGATTGGATTCCATAAATCCGAGGAACTTACCCGACCCTACTCCAAACGCACATTTTTCTAGGTTCAGCTTCATGTTATACTTCTTTAGTATACTGAATGTTTCCTGCAAATGTCTTAAATTGTCCTCTGCTCGTAGGGACCTAACTAATATGTCGTCAATGTAAACCTTCATTGATTTTCCTATTTGTTTCTCGAACATCCACTTTACTAAGCGTTGGTATGTAGCACCAGCATTTTTTAATCCAAACGGAATTACATTATAACAGTATGTGCCATACTTAGTGATGAAGGAAGTTTTTTTCCTGATCACCCGGGTCCATCCGTATTTGGTTGTACCTAGAATAGGCGTCGAGAAAATTGAGGGTCTTGTGGCCGGCCATGGCATCGATCATACGGTGATGTTGGGAAAAGGAAAAGAGTCTTTGGGGCATGCTTTATTCAAATCTTTATAGTTTACACACATTCTTAATTTATTCCCTTTTTAGGGACTACCATTACGTTTACTAACCAATCCGAGTATTTGACCTCTCGAATATACCCTATTTAAAAAAGTTTAGATACCTCATCTTTGATGAAAGCATGATTGATTTCGGACTGGGGTCTCCTCTTTTGTTTAACCGGATGAAACTTTGTGTCCAGGCTCATCTTGTGAATGGTTATCTTCGATGGGATACTTGTCATATCGATGTGGTACCAAGCGAAACAGTCTTTGTTAGTTATAAGAAATTGAATGAGCTTTACCCTGAGCTCAGAGTTTAGCCCCGTGCCCAGGTATACCTTTCGATCGGACACGTTTTCTTGCAATATGACTTGTTCTAGTTCCTCGACCGTCGATTTAGTGGCGTCAAAATCATCGAGGGCTATAAAAGATCTAGGAATCCCATAATCATCACCCTCGACTTCCCCTTGTTTGTCTGAATCTGCCGAAGATGGTATCAGTGATTGCTATTTTGCCCCATTTTGACCACTTGGTTTGGGCCCTTCGATGTTGGTGTCACCTATTCAACCGCGAACATTTCTTTTACAGCCGGTTGTTCCCCGTAGACTGTTTTAACTCCGTCAGGTGTTGGGAATTTCAATGCTTGGTGCAGCGTTGAAGGCACCGCCCTTATGTTGTGGATCCATGGCCTTCCCAATAGAGCGTCGTATCTCATGTCCCCTTTGATCACATAAAATTTGGTTTCCTGGATTGTCTCGGCGGTGTTTACTGGTAATGTTATTTCGCCTTTAGTGGTCTCACATAGAACTCGAACTGCAGGCACGACTTGGTCTTGCAAACTGAGTTGTTCCACGACCATTGATCGAATGATGTTGGTTGAACTATGGATCAATTAACACACGTTTAACCCGAATTTTATTTATGAGTACATATATTACCAGTTCATCATTGTGGGGTTTCACGATCCCTTCCGCAACTTCATCGTTGAAAGATAAAGTTCTTTCCGGTATGTAGTCCCGAGTTCGTTGCGTTTCAACATCGGCCCCTGTGGGATATCAACTCCTCTGATGATCATGTTAATGATGTGTTGAGGTTCTTCTTGTTCTGCATGTTTGTTAGAATTGATGGTAGCTATAATCTCATGTTTAGTCGATTATTACATTCCAATTTACTGCACTTTAGTTGAGTTTGAGCTTTAATCGCTAGTGTTTTGCACTAATTGTATGTTTTATGCCTTGTAGGAGTGATTCCGAGCTATGTAGATGTTATGGAATGAATTCAAGTGATTTGGAGCTTTGAATTATGAGTAAAATCCCAAGGAATTAAGTTGGGATAGTGTTCGGGGATCAACAGATGATAATGGAACGAAACAAAAAATATATTGTGTAGTGTCTAGTAAAATGCACATAACATTTTGCTCGCAACTCTGCTTGGGCTCCACAATATATTGTTGGAAACCTAATTCAAAGGGTTACAACTTTCATATTTAAAGTGGTTTCAAATTCTCAACATAATAGGGTGAAATGTGTACGGCAAGTGCGCGGCCTTGTACTGACCGCGCATATGGGGCAAAACAGTGTGAAAAGTGTGCGGGCACACTTCCAGTGCGCGGCCGAGCATGTCCAACTCCGAAAAAGTGTCCTTTTTCGCGTAGGAGAAGGTGTATTTGTTTGGTCCCGACCCTACTTGGTATATATACATAGAAAAACGGTATTTAGAGGACTTTTGACATAATATAGACCTAAGGAAGCTAAGGAAAAGAGGGAGAAGCAAGAGCACAAGGATTTCACCATTCATCCTCACTCAAGATAAAGGTTTGAATGTTTTATGTTTTCCTTTGACTTAAAATTAATTGTGATGAAGTTTTCCATATCCATGGAATAATTCTTCCTTAGGGATTGATGGATTTGGTATTTTGAGAATTATTTTTGGATATTAACTCTAGTTTTATGTATTGAATCGTTTTGGGTATTTTTATTATTGCATACATATTCACATATTTATGTAATCGAAAGAGGCATAATTTGTGATGTTTTGCATTATCTTGTTGGTTGAATTCATTGATTCATCTTAGTAATCGAAAGAGGCTAGTTGAATTATTGTTTAGACCTAGTTAGGAGGATAATCGAAAGAGGTTCTCCTAAAGACCAATCCATAACGAATTCGTGCATATCTTTACCGAGCGGAAATTGGTTCATATTGTGAGGTTGTGACTTAATCGAGAGAAGAGTTTCTACCAAATGTTTGGACTAATAATTGAGTGAATTCGAGAGACTCACTTGAACATTATGAGTGACTTAACTAGAGTTAAATCTCAGACAATTATCTTGCACCTATCCAATCAACCCCTATTTTCTCCCATTGATATCTTCCTTACTACTTTTGTTTGACTGTCATTAGTCAATTAGCTCTAGATTCTTAGTTAATCTAGTTTTAATTCTCATAATTCTCAACTATTGATCATCTTGGATAACAATCTAACTACAAACTACAATAATATTGTTTAACTCCAATTCTTGTGGATACGATATTTTCTATATTATATTCGACTAGCGATCATAATTTTGTGTTTGTGTTTTTAGTTCGTCAAATTTTGGCGTCGTTGTCGTGGATTGGCAATCAATAGTGTTTGAAATAATTTGTAGTGCTAATTCAGTAATTATGTTTTAGTTCTTTTCCTTTTTTATTTTATTTTCTTTATTAGTTAACTTCTTTTCAAGAATTGTTTTGTAGTTCCTAATAAGTTGGAGAAGATACTGTAGATATTGAACTCTAAATGCTGTGAAGATGGAGTGCAACCAGCCTAAGAAATCGGTTAAAGAGTTAGCAGCTGAATATTATCAGCGGTCTACTATGTGTTTTAAATGCGATGGAAATCATCTATGGGTTGACTGTCAAGTAGGTATGTATTCCTCCAATGGTTCGTATTTTGAACAGTCTCACTCTATTTCTAGTCCGTATAGGTATGAGGATTCATATGGGCATAATCTTGACTTTGGTTGGGATGAATACCCTTATTATAACTGGAATAGAAGCGAAGTGAGTCAACCACCTCAAGGGGAGAATGGTAGCTTAGAAGAGCTTGTGTATAAGTTCATAAATAAGCCGATAGAGAAATTTACACAAGATGATGAAACCATGAACTAACAATGCCAGAAAGTCAAATAATAAGTGCA
The DNA here is from genome assembly GCA_000715115.1 of Nicotiana otophora. NCBI lineage: Eukaryota > Viridiplantae > Streptophyta > Magnoliopsida > Solanales > Solanaceae > Nicotiana > Nicotiana otophora. The sequence continues at coordinate 334,970 of AWOL01S0006000.1, forward strand.
CTTTCAGAACGCTCATTGCGTTGTTATGATGAATATATGAAGGAGATACCCTGTGAGAATGAGCCTACCCAAGAGGATGAACATCCACAAAGAGAGCTTTTCACGTTCAAGATGACTCTGATTCAATTGAGGTGATTAAAAATAAGGTTGTGGTTGAGTGTGAAGCAACGGAAGAAGAATTCAAACCCTCATACACCTTTCTACATTTTCAACATTTGGTAGAAGAGAATGAGAAACAAATAGTCTTGGACATACCGGAGGAATATTCACTTGACCTTTCTTCTTTGTTTTCATATTCTAACCTTGATCATGTGGATGTATTTTTGGGGATTTACATGAATATGTATGGATTGATCCTGCGAAAGAATGCAGAAACAAGTTAAGGATCATCATGAACGAGTAATTCACCGCTCAAGATTCGGACAAGAAAGAAAGAAAAGAGCAGGTCTTGCATGTATCCTTAGAAGAATTGGGCTTAATGAGCTCCATAAGGAATCCCAAGAAGTGAAAACGAGGAATGAATAAAGAATTAGGGGTGGAGTTCATAAGTTCTCAGAAAAGAAGAAAATTCAGGGAAGGTTTCTTTACCTTATGCTTTTTAATTGTGTGTCATAGGAACATGGTATTGCTATTTTTTTTTTTTTTTTTTTTTTTTTTTTTTTTTTTTTTTTTTTTTTTTTTTTTTTTTTTTTTTTTTTTTTTTTTTTTTTTTTTTTTTTT
>AWOL01S0006000.1:335928-348793 GCA_000715115.1 Nicotiana otophora
TTAAGCCGAGGGTCTTTCGGAAACAGCCTCTCTACTCCTTCGGGGTAGGGGTAAGGTCTGCGTACATACTACCCTCCCCAGACCCCATTAATGGGATTCTACTGGGTTGTTGTTGTTGTTGTTGTTGTTGTCATAGGAACATGCCACTACTTAAAGTGTGAGATGGGGGATATGTTTGTATGTATGTTATATGTATATTAGTTTGGTTAGTTTCTTTTGGTTAATAGTAGTTTGATAGAAAAATATTGAAAACAAATCCATAAAAATTGAAAACATTTCGAATTTTCCCGATGATGGATATCATTCGATGGTTTTCTTGAGGGAATTAAGTCGAAAGAAAAATGCAAAAAGATTTTCTTTTGTAGTTATCGTAATAATCCCCCCCTTGGTTTTTCTTTGTGTTGCGGTTCTTTTCCAAGGGTTTTGTTTGAACTGGGTGTAGTTAGATTTGTTTTTTAGAAGTAGGAATACCTTGTGCTATGATTTGAATTAAAAGCAATTCCTCTTGACTTTGTTATACCTTGAGGATAGTGAGTTCTTTAGTTGTGATGCTTAGGCTCAGTTTTTGACTCTTGTATAAGTACCTTAAATTGTATGATCTTAACTTTGCTTAACTGCTTTGACTAGAGTGTCTTGATGAATCCAATCTTGAATGAGTTATGTGTCATGTATGTGAGGTTTGTGTATTCTGTGCATTGCATTTGATGTCTAGAACTTGCCCCGTGTGTTTACAAAGTGAAATAGTAGTTTTGTTCAGTCTTGAAAGTGATTTAGGCGTTTCTTTGTTGAGCCAGTTATATTCTATTACCCACCTAATTGTTATGTATCGTAGTTAACCCCTTTGAGCCTGTAATCATGTTTTCTTTGGCAACCACATTACAAGCCTTACCCAATTATTTGAATTGATAATCTATTTGAACCTTGTACCTCTCGTGAACACTTCAAATTGTTATGAACTTTGTAAAATATGAAGTGTGGGGTGGTTGGTTTGGCTTTTGAGTGGAACTATTGAAATAAGGAGGAAGGCGCAGTGTTTTGAAAAAGTAAGCGCCACTTGAATTGAAAAAGAAAGAAAAATATGTTGTATTATTGTGAAAAATATTCTTTGATAGTGGTGACTCTTGATGTTAATGTGCTTAAATAATTTGGGAGTTAATGTATGTAAATGTGAAGGTGGAGTATGGTTTGACATAAGTGTGGGGTTTTGAATGTTAAAGTGTATATATTAAAGTGCTTAGGGAGGTGTAGTCACTCTTATATCTAAATGTATCCTACCCGTCTCGCAACCTACATTACAACCAGTTAAAAGTCCTACTTGATCCTTGAGTATTACATTACGGGCAAGCCTATGGTTCATCTTTTGTGGCATATGAATGTTATTTCTGAGAGAGAGTGAACTCTTTGTATCTTGAGTTCTTAATTGTTATTAAATTCTATGGTGAGGGCACTTGATTCATGAAGTAAAGGAAATGTCGTTGAGGTACTTGTGAGTCAAATCTTGAATAATGCATGGTACTTGTGAGTGACATCTACTCCTAACTCATCACACTAAGAATATTTAAAATAAACTAAGCATAATAGTGTAACATCTTCACCTCAAGATTTGACTCACAAGTACCATGCATTATTCACAACCCGCTCACTTGGTATATATAGATAGAAAAACGGTCTTTTGAGGACTTCTAACATAATATAGACCTAAGGAATCTAAGGAGAAGAGGGAGAAGCAAAAGCACAAGGATTTCACCATTCAACCTCACTCAAGATAAAGGTTTGAATGTTTTATGTTTTCCTTTGACTTAAAATTAATTGTGATGAAGTTTTCCATATCCATGGAATAATTCTTCCTTAGGGATTGATGGATTTGGTATTTTGAGAATTATTTTTGGATATTAACTCTAGTTTTATGTATTGAATCGTTTTGGGTATTTTTATTATTGCATACATATTCACATATTTATGTAATCGAAAGAGGCATAATTTGTGATGTTTTGCATTATCTTGTTGGTTGAATTCATTGATTCATCTTAGTAATCGAAAGAGGCTAGTTGAATTATTGTTTAGACCTAGTTAGGAGGATAATCGAAAGAGGTTCTCCTAAAGACCAATCCATAACGAATTCGTGCATATCTTCATAGAGTGAAAATTGGCTCATATTGTGAGGTTGAGGCTTAATCGAGAGAAGCGTTTCTACCAAACGTTTGAACTAATAATTGAGTGAATTCGAGAGACTCACTTTAACATTAGGAGTGAATTAACTAGAGTTAAAGCTCAGACAATTATCTTGCACCTATCCAATCAACCTCTATTTTCTCTCATTGATATCTTCCTTGCCACTTTTATTTGATTGTCATTAGTCAATTAGCTCTAGATTCTTAGTTAATTTTAGTTTTAATTCACATAATTCTCAACTGTTGATCATCTTGGATAGCAATCTAACTACAAACTAAAATAATACTGTTTAACTCCAATCCTTGTGGATACGATATTTTCTATACTATATTCGACTAGCGGGAATAATTTTGTGTTGTGCTTTTAGCTCGTCAAGAATCCCTGTTCCTGAAATGATTCTTGGCTAAGAACTCCCGAAGGTGCCCATTGTTGAATAAACAAGCTACTTCCTATCTCTGCTGTCGACAATCCTCCGTTTTGTAACCATGAGTGCCGTGATATTTGCACATCTGGTTAGAATACTTTTTGGTTGGATCGGACTGTAGGGGTCAAGGCCATTTGGTATCTTTGATGTCCCGATAGCCGATACAATGGCAGAAACATCGACATTAAAGTTGTATTCTGATAGCCTTGGTGCGTATTTAGACTTATTGAGGCCATTTTTGGTCATAAGTCCCCATCTGCTTTGACCTCGGTCGTTCCTCATTTCATTTCCCATGGGGTTTCGCCCGGACTCGCTGCTTCTAAGATCTCATTTATATGGTTGATACGTATCCTTATTTAGCCTCAGTTGACGATTGATTTCTCTCTTGACTCTGTCGAAGGTTCTGACTTGATAAACAGACCCCGAAAGGGCCCCGAGTGGATCATCTTCGACTCTGAATTTTGACTAATACCGGTTATGCACCTCGGCCCATGTAATAGCCGTATATTCTACTAACTTCTTCTTCAGCTGCTGTGAAGCCACTGAACTTTGAATATTAAGTCCCTGAGTAAAAGCTTGAACAACCCAATCATCAGCGACCGGTGGCAGGTCCAGCCATTCCATTTGAAATTGAGATACGAATTCTTTAAGCATTTCATTATCCTTTTGCCTCACTTTGAAGAGGTCCGATTTACTGGTTTTGACCTTGATAGCCCCAGCGTGTGCTTTCATAAAAGAGTCTGGAAGCATAGCAAATGAGTTATTAGAATTAAGGGGTAAGTTGTGATACCATATCATGGCTCCCTTTGACAAGGTTTCTCCGAATTTCTCTAGTAAGACGGACTCGATCTCATCATCTTCCAAGTCATTTCCTTTGATGGCGCATGTGTATGAGGTGACGTACTCATTTGGGTGAGTCTTTCCATTGTACTTAGGAATCTCAGGCATGCAGAATTATTTGGGGATCGGCTTCGGAGCCGCACACGGAGGGAAACGTTTCTGTACAAACTTCTTGAAATCCAAGCCTTTCAGCATCGGCGGTGCTCTCGGGATTTGGTCGACCCTATAATTGTAGGTCTCCACCTTTTTGTCATTTGCTTTGATTTTCTTTTCCCCTGATTATATTCGTTTTGTCAGCTCCTCGAGCATTTTTATGATCTCGGGGTTATTACCCGACTCGTTCCCACTCGACCTTTCCATGACCGGTTCTTCCCTATGAGTGATTTCTGGAGATGGGTCGGGCTCGATCCTGCTCGGTGTGCGGCTCTGGTTTTGTAACTGAGCTATTGCCGCCTGTTAAGCCTGCAACATTTCGAAGATCATCCGTAGAATGACCCTATCCCCTCCATTTATTTTGAGTATTCGGTGCAGTCGACCGAGCTCCACCATGGATGTTATTCTCGGAATTGGCAGGCAAATTTGCATCGATAGCCACATGCGAATTAGATTCAAACGGATCTGCGATCAGAATTCTAGCGGGATCAGCATGCGATATCTCGTTACCGGGCACTATGTTGTTATTTTCACCTTGGTGATCAGACTAGTTGTCAACATGCAGAGGTGCTGATTGAGAGTTTGACATTTTTGTATTTTAGCCTGGAATAAAATACACTTCAAAGAGCAAGTGTAAAGCAGTGTGTGTTATGGAGATTTGTATCAAATAACCACTATTATTCTTAGCCACACGGTGGGCGCCAAACTGTTTAACCTAAAAAACAAATAAAAATCAAATTTATACGTAGTTTTAAGGATACGTGATCTAACTTGACACAAAGTGATAGATTGAACTATAAGTAAAGCGAACAATAATAAAGTAAATTCAAACCATGTGACTTGAACAGTTATAGCCTTGAGAAATAGACCTCACTACAAACTGAATATGATCCAAATAATGTCAAATATAGAAGAACAATAGCTTGCAAAAAGAAAATAATATTATAATATTTTTGGGATGCATGTTACCGTGTCCATTACAAAGAATCAGACTCACTTTATATAGTAGGGGAGTCCTGCTTTAAGTATAATTTTATAAAAGGTAAGAAATCTCGTGATTTGCTAATTAGTCGGTCTCTTGTTGATACGTGATGAGATTTTTGCCGTGATATTCGATCAGTTGCGGATACTTTGGACTTTCGTTATTAGGTCTGATAATGTTTCCTCTAGCTTGTTCGGAATCGGGATCGATTCCGGAGTCACGGGCTCGAAGATCTTGGAGATGTATGTTCTGACTTCGTTCTTTGGTTCGATGAAACTTGGGGTCGATCTTCAATCCATCACGTTTCGGTTTCGATCCGTCATGCAATAGATGAGCCCGGTTTAGGACGTATACAAGCTCGTAAAGAGTTGAGAAGAAGGAAAGCCTCACGCCGTCGTCGCTCAGCTTGGCTTCGACTTCGAATGTCAAATGATCTGATTGACTGATATTTTTGAACCTACAAATGTTAGTTTATTTTGTTAATATTGATATTTATTAATAGTTGTGACTCTTCATTTTAACTCAACCTGTCATTTCGAGTTCACTTTATTCGAAGTACCGTTATACGAGTGATGTTAATACATTCTATTTTGAGAGAAAATAATCTTAAACCTCAGATGCTGAGAGGGAACTAAGAATAAAAGTTTTTGTAAAGGGGTCATTACTAGCCGTTGTTTTTCCGCTGATGAGACTGTTTTCTTGCGATGGTCAATGTCGTTGATGGATTAAAAGAGGTTTTTTGGCTTTTTTCATTATGGTTATGACTATGGTAGCAACCATGGAGGTGGTGTTGGGGGCAGCCATGGGGAAGAAGATGAAGATGAAAAATTGAAAAGAAACTGTCAATTTGGGTGTAGTTACAATTTCAAATAATTATTTTTCTTGATTTATGATACATGTCACGTGCTGATTGGCAAGTGTGTTGCACCCTTTTTGGAAAAAAGTGGTCAAATGTCTAAAGTGTGTTTTAGACACAAATATTATGTGTCTAAAGGGTTGCCGTGGAGGAAAGATGTGTTACAGGGATTTAGTCTCAAAGTTAGTGAATAAACTATGTATTCTACTTTTTCTTTTTCTTTTTTTTTTTGGGATTTACTTTGGGTATTTCTTAATTCATTTGCAGACTTATGTCTTAACATACGAAAATTACCTAAAAGTTTTATCCCTTCACCTTGCTTCCCTCTTCAATTTTATAAATGAGCAAATTAAATGACTCTCTTTATTGGTGTTCTACAATCAAATATCATTTTGTGATAGTTGTATTCTACCTTCTATTTAATCATGTTAGCTTGGTCTTCCATACCTTAATGAGATAAAAAATCAAACTCTTTGACAAAGATCTTACTATCCGAATATGAAGCACATCACCCTAAGAAAAGAAAAGAAGATGCACGATTGAGAAGCTAACGTCTGGATTTTTTCAAGTTAATGACTCAAATGATCACTCAACTTTGAGTAATTTATCATCGAAGTCATATAATTTTTCTTTTGTATTTAAAAAATTACTCAACATTTATTTCTGATTTTGTACTTTCCGATAAAATTCAGTGACATGGCAAAACATAATTTTAAGAAAATATCATTAAACACTAATTTAAAACCTGAACAATTTTGAATTTCAACCCATCTGCTATGAATCGACTTTAACAGTGTTTTTGTCACAATTATTGTATAGGGTGAAATATGATACGAGAATTCGGCATTTATGTTCACCGTTACATCTTCATCAATGACCCTCATAATTGATATTAAAGGAGAACATGGTCCTAGGACCTCCTTCCCTAGACATAGCTATAAATAGTAAGCTCAATTATCATTGTAAGGGATACGAATTCTCTGGCAAAACTTATACTGTATTCTACACAACGCATAATTCAATCTTATTTTCTTGCTCTTTGATCTCATCATTATTGTGCCTGAAAACTTTGATACTGTAACTATCATCTCTACTATTTCATCTACATTTTAAGGCTAAGTATTATATATTTTTTCAATTATTGTATTATTTCAGGATCAAATTAGTTCACTTGTCTATAAAATACGTACAAATTCAATTGTACTATTTTACGGATAAATAATTTTCTGCCCACCATGGGTCCTAGACAGCCGTGTAATTAAATTAATACTTGCCTTTTTTACTAACGCAATTTGATTATTTTGTCTTAGAAAAAATCATTAAAATAAATGGCAGATAACACTGTTAACAATACGCAAAACCCTAAAATTCGAGGGGATGAGCCTCATTTTGAGGATTCAATCGGTGACATCTACAACGAGGGAAATGACACCACGCCGGTGTATGGCAGGCAGAACCCTCGACAGGTTCGAAAGACAACTACCGACGATGCTCACAAGGAGCATGTCATGGATGCGGTGAGGATCCTGCGAGAACAACATGCAATCATTCTACGCTATTTCACGCGGCAGGATCAGGTTATGATAGAACTGAAGCATGCGCTATCGGGGGCTTCAAATCATTCAAACAGACTAGATCCAATTTCTCCTGATATTCCCGCAAACCAAACCATGTAGAGAGTCGACAACAACACTCTCAGGAGTGAAGTTGGCTCCGACGGGGTCGGGGGGAGTTGATTGGATCTCAACAACGAGAACGACCGGTTCAAAAATGAACTTTTACAGCTTATGAGAGAAGTAAATGCCCGCATAGACAAATTCCCGGGCGCGCCACCAATATTAAAAGGCCCGAACTCGAAGAAGTATACTCAATTACCGTACAAGTTGAACGCGGCACCAGAACTAATTTTGAAGCGGTTCAAAATGCCTGAACTGCTGAAGTATGATAGGACTTCAGACCCATAGAAGCATATTACCACCTACAAAACGGCGGTAAAAGGAAATGATTTAGCTCCTCACAAAATTGAATCTGTATTGCTAAATAAATTTGGAGAAACTCTCACGAGGGGAGCCCTATCGTGGTATTCATTGTTACCCAAGCATTCTATTGATTTCTTTGAGATGCTCGTAGATTCTTTCATCAAGGATCATGCCGGTGCCAGAAAAGTACAATCCTGGAAGGTTGACAAATTCAGGATCGCACAAGGAGAATCTGAATTACAACGAGAGTTCGTTACCCGATTCCACAAAGAGAGAATGTTGATCCTTATTGTCCCGGATGAATGGGCACCTGAAGCATTCACCAAAGGATTGAATCCAAGAAGCTCAGATGCTTCCCAGAAGCTGAAGGAGAGCCTGCTTGAGTTCCAAATGACAACTTGGACAGATGTCCCTAACTGGTACGAGTTAAAGATAAAGATCAAAGATGACCAGGTCGGTTCCATATCTTCGGCCAAAGGACGGGAGAAGAGAAGAGAACAATCAAAGGATGACTACGACGCGAACAAACGGACTTCAAGGGACTAGTTTTTACCCTACAAGCGGACCGAAGGCCATGGCAGAAACTTTCGGGCAGCAAATAAGTTCATCGTTGACAGAGGAACCGATCATGGCCGAAACAATAGATCACTCCAGGATAAGGAGACGTCGGGGTCTCAGGATCCTTCTTACCTCAAGTTATTTGAATATAACTTCAACGTCAGTATAGTGGAGTTGGTGTCATCCATGAGAAACATTAAAGATGCACGATTCTCGAGGCTTATAAGATCGGATTCCAGCCAGAGAGATCCCAACTTATTGTACGAGTACCATGGGATAAACGGTCACCGGACAGGGGACTGTCGGCACCTCCGGGAAGAAGTGCCTACACTATTGAAGAATGGTCACCTCAGAGAATTCTTGAGTGACCGAGCTAAGAAAAATTATGGTCGTAACAGATACAATATGGAACCTTCAAAAGAAGGATAAGAACCCCCACGCCAAACGATCAATATGATTTTCGGGAGGAATGAGATTAACGGGTCACCTTTTCGATAGCAAAGAAGACGAATGTATCAATAACTCATAGTAAAAGACTCCGGGAAGATGATATCGCTTTCACGGAGGAAGATGCAGACGGATTGTTGTTGTCATGACCCGAAATTCTCACCTTCAGACCGTGATGGCGCCTAACATTTCACTTGCTAGGCAAGCCAACGTTAGAATAATATTATCTATTTTTAAAATAATTTTTAAATTTATTAATAATCAAAGAATAAATGCGGAAGTCAAGTCTGAAATATAATAAAATAATCCATAAAAACAATGGTGTCTAAATACCATCCCAGAATTGGTGTCACAAGTGCACCAGCTTCTAGAATAATACAAATAAAGATCTGAATAAAATAAAGTTGTCTGGAAATAAACACACAGCTAAAGTAAAATAGACGGGGACTTTAGAATTGCGGACGCCATGCAGTTATACCTCAAGTCTCCTCCAAGTAGCTGAAATCCGAGCAAGTGTATGGCACGCCGCTGGGACCAACTCCGAAATCTGCACAAGAAGTGCAGATTATAGTATCAGTACAACCGACCCCATGTACTGGTAAGTGCTGAGCCTAACCTCGACGAAGTAGTGACGAGGCTAAGGCGGGTCACTTACATTACCTATACGCAATATTAGTAACAACAACAATAATAGAAACAAATCAGGTAACTCATTTATAATAATTAAAACCAACTCAGCAGTCATAACCAATTATTATTTCCATCAATTCTGTTGCAGCGTGCAACCCACTCTCACTATATATTCACATTTAATTCTGTTGCAGCGTGCAACCCGCTCTCACAATATATTCACATTCAGTTCTGTTGCAGCGTACAACCCGCTCTCACAATATATTCACATTCAGTTCTGTTGCAGCGTGCAACCCGCTCCTCCAATATCAACCCGATCCCCCAATATATAAATATGTATGTCGACTTTTAAGTAAGTCTGTTGTGGCGTACAACCCGATCCTCCAATATGGACTTTTAATAAGTCTGTTGCGGCGTGCAACCCGATCCTCCAATATGGATTTTTTACTAAGTCTCTTGCGGCGTGCAACCCGATCCTCCAATATATTCATTATAATTAATTCTGTTACGGCGTGCAACCCGTTCCTCCAACATTTTTATTTACCAATTCTTATAGAAGAAATTTTCCCAATAAATACAACAATTAATATAAAAAGCAGCAAGCATACAATAATTATGATTTAATTATGAAACAAACAAAGGCAAATAGCAAATTATTATGGAAATCAGAGAGAAAATATGCAGTTTAATATTTAATATGCTAAATGTCAAATAACAATTAAGGCACATAATTCAAATAGCATGTAACAATTAATGCAGGAATTCAAGAATTAATATTTGACAAAGAATATGAGAGAAACAATTATTATAATAATTAATTCATGATTTAAATAATTTAAAATTTTTTAAGTAAGCAGGCAAGCAATTAATTTGATAACATATAGACACTCGTCACCTCGCCTATACGTCGTTCACATGCATTTCACATAACAAATAATTTAAGGGTTCTATTCCCTCAAGTCAAGGTTAACCACGACACTTACCTCGCTTTGCAAATTCCAATTAATTACTCGACCACAACTTTTCCTTTTAAATTTATTTCCAAAAGCTTCAAATCTATTCATAAATAATTCGATATACTCAATACGAATCATAGAAATTAATTCCATATGAATTTACTAATTTTTTCGGATACAAATCTGAAATTCAATTAAATATTCGACAGTGGGACCCACATCCCAAATCTCGAAAAAACTTATGAAATCCGAACACCCATTCCGAGACAACTCCAACCATACAAAAATTATCCAATTCCGATGTCAAATGGACCTTCAAATTTTAAATTTTCGTTTTTGAAAGATTTTATAAAATATGATTTTTCTTCCATAAATTCACGGATTCATGATATAAATGAGTATGATATCATGAAATATAATCAATATAGGATAAGGAACACTTACCCCCAATATTTTCCCGTGAAAATCGCCTAAACCTTGCCTTACCCGAGCTCAAAAATGGAAAAGGGTTGAAAATAGGACGAATCCCATTTTCCAGAACATAAGTTCTGTTTCTTGGACTTTTACCCTTCGTGAAAGCGGTCAGTGCCTCGCGTTCGCGAAGCACAAATTTTTGTTGTCACATTTTATACTTCACGAATGCGAAGCTTGCCTAGCTTGGCCTTTGCGAACGCGAGATGCCCTTCGCGAACGCGAAAGCAATAATCCTGGCCAGCCTCTTTCCCTTCGCGAACGCGAGGCTTCGGTCGTGAACGCGAAGCTTTGAACCTCAAGCCTTCGCGAACGCGGTCACTCTGTCGCGAACGCAAAGCAAAAAATGTGCCATCCCCAATTTGCTCTTCGCGTTCGCGAGAGTACCATCGCGAATGCGAAGAAGAACACAACAGAAGCCTGAAGTCTGCAGAAAATCAGATTTCTTAAGTCCAAAAATGATCCGTTAACCACCCGAAACCAACCCGAGCCCTCGGGGCTCCAAACCAAACATGCACCCAAGTCCTACAATATTATACGAACTTGCTCGCGTGATCAAATCGCCAAAATAACACCAAGAACTACGAATCAGACACCAAATCAAAGGAAATTTCCAAGAAAACTTTAAAACTTATATTTTTACAACCAGACGTCCGAATCACGTTAAATCAACTCCAATTCTCACCAAATTTAGCAGACAAGTCATAAATATTATAGTGGACTTACACCGGGCTCCGAAACCAAAATACGGACCCGAGGTCAATAAATCCAATATCAGTAATTTCTTAAAAATCATTAAGCTTTCAAGCTTTTAATTTTTCATCAAAATTCCATATCTTGAGCTAGGGACCTCGGAATTTGATTCCGGGAATACGCCAAGTCCTAAATCACGATATGGACCTATCGGAATTGTCAAAACACTCATCCGGGTCCGTTTTCTTAAAATGTTGACTAAAGTCAACTCGGTTGAGTTTTTAAAGCTCTATTTCACATTTTAATCCATTTTTCATATAAAAACTTTTCGAAAAATTGTACGGACTGCGCACGCAAGTCGAGAAATAATAAATGGTGCTTTTTGAGGTCTTAAAACACAGAATTACTTGTTAAATTTAAAGATGACATTTTGGGTCATCACATTCTCCACCTCTAAAACAAACGTTCGTCCTCGAACGGAGTTAGAAAAAGTACATGAGCTGGTGAATAAGTGTGGATATTTACTCCGCATGTCCGAGTGGACTCCCAGGTAGATGCCTCTACCAGTTGATCTCTCCATTGCACCCGAACTGAAGGATAACTCTTAGACCTCAACTGTCGGACCTGCCGATCTAGAATAGCCACTGGCTTCTCCTCGTAAGTCAAATCTTTGTCCAATTGGACTGAGTTGAAATCTAACACATGGGACGGATCACCATGATATTTCTGGATTATAGACACATGGAACACCAGATGAACCGCTGATAAACTAGGTGGTAATGCAAGCTTGTAGGCTACTTCACCCACCCTTTCAAGAATTTCAAAGGGTCCGATATACCTAGGGCTCAACTTGCCCTTCTTCCCGAACCTCATTACACCTTTCATAGGTGAAACCCGGAGCAATATTCTTTCTCCAACCATGAATGCAATATCACGAACTTTATAGTCGGCATAACCCTTTTGCCTAGACTGAGCTGTGTGAAGTCGATCCTGTATAATCTTGACCTTATCCAAGGCATCCTGTACCAAATCGGTACCCAACAACCGAGACTCTCCCGGTTCAAACCAACCAACTGGCGATCGACATCGCCTTCCGTATAATACCTTATATGGAGCCATCTGAATGCTCGACTGGTAGCTATTATTATAAGCAAACTCCGCAAGGGCAAGAAATAATCCCAAGAACCTCCAAAGTCTATAACACAAGCGCGGAGCATATCTTCCAATATCTGAATAGTGCGCTCTGACTGTCCGTCTGTCTGTGGATGAAATATTGTAGTCAACTCCACCCGCATGCCTAACTCACGCAGCCCTCCAGAAATGTGAGGTAAACTGCGTACCTCGATCTGAAATAATAGACACGGGCACACTGTGAAGGCAGACAATCTCACGAATGTAAATTTTAGCTAACCTCTCTGAAGAATATGTAACTACCACTGGAATGAAATGTGCTGACTTGATCAACCTGTCCACAATGACCCAAACTGCGTCAAATTTTCTTTGAGTCCGTGGGAGCCCAACAACAAAATCCATAGTGGTACGCTCCCACTTCCACTCAGGAATTTCTAACTTCTGAAGCAAACCACCAGGTCTCTGATGCTCGTACTTAACTTGCTGACAATTCAGACACCGAGCTACATGTGCAACTATATCCTTTTTCATTCTCCTCCACCAATAATGTTGCCGCAAATCTTGATACATTTT
>AWOL01S0006000.1:351299-378322 GCA_000715115.1 Nicotiana otophora
TGTTTTAGGGACATCAGATGCCCTAATCTTCAACTGATGGTAACCAGACCTCAAATCGATCTTCGAAAATACCTTGGCACCCTGAAGCTGATCAAATAAGTCATTAATTCTTGACAGCGGATATTTGTTTTTGATAGTGGCTTTATTCAACTGCCGATAATCTATACACATCCGCGTAGAGCCATCTTTCTTCTTTTTAAATAATACTGGTGCACCCCAGGGTGAGACACTGGGTCTAATGAATCCCTAATCAAGAAAGTCTTGTAACTGCTCTTTCAATTCTTTCAACTCCGGCGGGGCCATACGGTATGGTGAAATAGAAATGGGCTAAGTGCCCGGAGCCAAATCAATACATAAGTCAATATCTCTCTCGGGTGGCATACCCAGCAAATCTGCAGGAAATACTTCTGGAAATTCACGAACAACTGGTACTGATTCCATAAACGGAGCATCCGCACTGGGATCACGAATATAAGCCAAATAGGCTAGACACCCGTTCTCTACCATACACCGAGCTTTCATATAAGAAATAACCCTACTGGCATAATGATCAGGAGTTCCTTTCCACTCTAACCGAGGTAACCCCGGTATAGCTAGGGTCACTGTCTTGGCATGACAATCCAATATAGCATGATAAGGGGACAACCAATCCATACCCAAGATGACATCAAAATCTACCATATCAAGAAGTAGAAGATCCACACTAGTCTCAAGATTACCAATAGTAATCACACACAAACGATACATATGATCTACTACAATAGAGTCTCCCAACGGTGTAGATACACACACAGAAACACTCAGAGAATCACAAGGCACAACCAAATATGAAGCAAAATAGGAGGACAGATAGGAATAAGTAGATCCTGGAACAAATAGAACTCAAGCATCTCTATGGCAAACTGGAATAATACCTGTGATCACAGTATTAGATGACTCGGCCTCAGGCCTAGCTGGAAAAGCATAAAATTGAGGCTGGGCCCCACCACTCTGAACTGCATCCCTGGGACGGCCTCTGACTGGCTGGCCTCCACCTCTAACTGTCTGACCTCCACCTCTAATGGCCTGACCTCCACCTCTAATAGTCTAACCTCCACCTCTAGCTTCCTGACCCCTACCTCTAGCTGGCTGAGCAGGCGGTGAAGCAACCGGTGCCAATATGATGGCACGAGAATCTTGCTGAAATCTGTTACTCGCCATTCTAGCGCAATACCTCCTGATGTGACCAATGTTCCCACACTCATAACACCCATCCTGATGTCGTGGCTGCTGAAGCTGAAGCTGACTCAAATGTGCCGGATAACCATTGTAGTAACTCTGGAGTGGTGGTGCACTGATAGGAGCTAAATGTGCACTGAGTGCTTGCTGCCCAGAGTAAGGCATAATAGGACTGTGACTCCTTGAAGCACCAGGAGATGCATGGAGTACTGAATGAAATGGTCTGGGAGGATGACCCCTACCAAAATTACCTCTGCCTCCAGACGAGGAACCATTGTAACCACCGAACTGATGAGGCCTTTTATCAAACCTCTGCCCTCTCTCCTGTGCAAGAACCATCTCGATCCTCCTTGCGACATTAGCAGCTGCCTGAAAAGAACTCTCACTTCCGGTCTCCTTGTCCATCTAAAGTCTGATAGGGTGAGTGAGTCCCTCAATAAACCTCCTCACTCTCTCTCCCTCCGTAGGTAGTAAAAGGAGAGCATGACGGGTCAAATCCATAAAACAAGACTCATACTGAGTAACAGTCATACTGCCCTACTGTAGACGCTCAAATTGCTTGCGAAATTCCACTCTCAGTGTGATAGGGAGGAACTTCTCCAGAAATAGTTGAGAGAACTGCTCCCAAGTAAGTGCAGGCGATCCGACTGGTCGGGTCAATGTATAATCTCTCCACCACCTCTTGGCGGAACCCGTCATCTGAAATACAGTAAAATCAACCCCATTGGTCTCAACTATACCCATGTTCCGCAGCACCTCGTGGCAGCGTTCAAGATAATCATGTGGGTCCTCAAACGGTGTACCACTAAAGTGAACTGGAAAGAGCTTAGTAAACTTATCCAGTCTCAATAAGGTCTTAAAAGACATGGCGGGCCTATCACCGGTCTGTGCCGCAACAACTGGCTGAAGTACCCCAACTGGTGGGGCTGTTGGAGCCTGATTCTGGGGAGCCATCTGCTCCGGAGCGGGAGTAGTGGGAGTTTGTGCTCCTCCCCCAGCCTGTGAAACGGTTGGTGCCGCTGAAAATGTACCATTCTGGGCCACGCCCTCCATAAGACTCACCAAACGGACCAAAGCGTCCTGAAGCACTGGAGTAGCTATGAATCCTTCCGGGACCTGAACTGGTCCAACTGGTACATTCTGAATTGGAACCTCCACCTGAAGGTCAACCTGAGGTTCTACAACAGGTGCAGCTGCTCGAGCTCTGGACTACGCTTTGCATCGGCCTCTAGCATGACCTCAACCTCGACCTCGACCCCTAGCCATAGTTGCCACCGGAGATTCTGGTCCCTGTCCATTGGTAGAGGTATTACGTGTTCTCACCATCTTCGAGAGAATAAGAGTAGAATGGTTTAATCATCGATGATAGAATAAAATCGCACGACAGAATAAGAAAGAAGTGATATTGTTCCTAAACTTCATAGCCTCTGAGAGATAAGTACAGATGTCTCTGTACCGATCCTTCAGACTCAAATAATCTTGCTCGTGACTCGTGAGACCTATGCAACCTAGTGCATTGATACCAACTGTCACGACCCAAAATTTCCACCTTCGGACCGTGATGGCGCCTAACATTTCACTTGCTAGGCAAGCCAACGTTAGAATAATATTATCTATTTTTAAAATAATTTTTAAATTTATTAATAATCAAAGAACAAATGCGGAAGTAAAGTCTGAAATATAGTGAAATAATTCATAAAAATAACGGTGTCTAAATACCATCCCAAAATTAGTGTCAGACGTGCACGAGCTTCTAGAATAATACAAATAAAGGTCTGAATAAAATAAAGTTGTCTGGAAATAAACACACAGCTAAAGTAAAATACTTCATAACTGCGGACGCCATGCAGTTATACCTCAAGTCTCCTCCGAGTAGCTGAAATCTGAGACAGAATATGGCACGCCGCTGGGACCAACTCCGAAATCTGCACAAAAAGTGTAGAGTATAGTATCAGTACAACCGACCCCATGTACTGGTAAGTGTTGAGCCTAACATCGACGAAGTAGTGATGAGTCTAAGGTGGGTCATTTATATTACCTGTACGCAATATTAGTAACAATAACAATAATAGAAACAAATCAGGTAACTCATTTATAATAATTGAAGCCAACTCAGCAGTCATAACCAATTATCATTTTCATCAATTCTGTTGCAGCATGCAACCCGCTCTCACAATATATTCACATTCAGTTCTGTTGCGGCATGCAACCCACTCCTCCAATATGGACTTTTAATAAGTCTGTTGCGGCGTGCAACCCGATCCCCCAATATATAAATATGTATGTCGACTTTTAAATAAGTCTGTTGCGGCGTGCAACCCGATCCCCCAATATATAAATATGTATGTCGACTTTTAAATAAGTCTGTTGCGGCGTGCAACCCGATCCCCCAATATATAAATATGTATGTCGACTTTTAAATAAGTCTGTTGCGGCGTGCAACCCGATCCCCCAATATATAAATATGTATGTCGACTTTTAAATAAGTCTGTTGCGGCGTGCAACCCGATCCTCCAATATATTCATTATAATTAATTATGTTGCGGCGTGCAACCCGCTCCTCCAACATTTTCATTTAACAATTCTTATAGAAGAAATTTCTCCAATAAATGCAACAATTAATATAAAATTATAAGACAACAAGCATACAATAATTATGATTTAATTATGAAACAAACAAAGGCAAATAGTAAATTATTATGGAAATCAGAGAGAAAATATGCAGTTTAATATTTAATATGCTAAATGTCATATAACAATTAAGGCACATAATTCAAATAGCATGTAACAATTAATGCAGAAATTCAAGAATTAATATTTGACAAAGAATAAGAGAAAAATAATTATTGTAATAATTAATTCATGATTTAAACAAATTTATGATTTTTCAAGTAAGCAGGCAAATAATTAATTTGACAACGTATAGACACTCGTCACCTAGCCTATATGTCATTCACATACATTTCACATAACAAATAATTTAAGAGTTTTATTCCCTCAAATCAAGGTTAACCACAACATTTATCTCGCTTTGCAAATTCCAATCAATTACTCGACCACTGCTTTTCCTTTTAAATTTATCTCCAAAAGCTTCAAATCTATTCACAAACAATTCGATATACTCAATACGAATCATAGGAATTAATTCCATATTAATTTACTAATTTTTCCGGATAAAAATTCGAAATTATTTAAATATTTAACAGTGGGACCCACATCTCAAATCTCGAAAAAACTTACGAAATACGAACACCCATTCCGAGACGAGTCCAACCATACAAAACTTATCCAATTCCGATGTCAAATGGACCTTCAAATCTTAAATTTTTATCTTTGAAAGATTTTATAAAAATCTGATTTTTCTTCCATAAATTCACGGATTCATGATATAAATGAGTACAAAATCATTAAATATAATCAATATAGGATAAGTAACACCTACCCCAATAATTTTCCGTGAAAATCGCCTTACCCGAGCTCAAAAATAGAAAAGGGTCGAAAATGGGACGAATCCCATTTTCCAGAACTTAAGTTCTGTTTCTAGGACTTTTACCCTTCGCGAACGCGGTTAGTGCCTTGCGTTCGCGAAGCACAAATTTGTGATGTCATATTTTATACTTCGTGAACGCGAGGGCTACTTCGCGAACGCAAGGACTACTTCGCGAACGCGAGATGCCCATCGCGAACGCGAAGGCAATAATCCTAGCCAGCCTCTTTCCCTTCGCGAAAGCGAGGCTTCGATCGTGAATGCGAAGCTTTGAACCTCAAGCCTTCGCGAACGTGGTCACTCTGTCGCGAACGCGAAGCACAAAACGTGCCAGCCCCAATTTGCTCTCTAAGTTCGCGAGAGTACCTTCATGAACATGAAAAATAAAACACCAGAAGCCTGAAGTCTACAAAAAACCAGATTTCCTAAGTCCGAAAACGATCCGTTAACCACCCGAAACCAACCCGAGCCCTCGGGACTCCAAGCCAAACATGAACCCAAGTCCTAAAACATCATACGAACTTGCTCGTGTGATCAAATCGGTAAAATAACACCAAGAACTACGAATCAGAAACCGAATCAAAGGAAATTTCCAAGAAAACTTTAAAACTTATATTTTTACAACTAGACATTCGAATCACGTCAAATCAACTCTGATTCTCACCAAATTCATCAGAAAAGTCATAAATATTATAGTGGACCTACATCGGGCTCTGGAACCAAAATACGGACCCAAGGTCAATAAATCCAATATCAGTAATTTCTTAAAAATTATTAAGCTTTCAAGCTTTTAATATTTCATCAAAATTCCATATCTCGAGCTATGGACCTCAGAATTCGATTCCGGGCATACTCCCATGTCCCAAAGCACGATACAGACCTACCGAAATTGTCAAAATACTGATACGGGTCCGTTTGCTCAAAATATTAACTAAAGTCAACTCAGTTGAGTTTTTAAAGCTCTATTTCACATTTTAATCCATTTTCACATAAAAACTTTTTGAAAAATTGTACAGACTATGCACACAAGTCGAGGAATGATAAATGGTGCTTTTCGAGGTCTTAGAACACAGAATTACTTATTAAATTTAAAGATGACATTTTGGGTCATCACAGTTGTTACCACACAACGACGTACTGGTAATTTCTTTAAATGTGTTAGATTTTAATATTAAATGTGTTCTAGTGGATCCAGGAAGTTCGGCTAATATCATACAATGGAGATTATTAGAGCAAGATAAACTCACCGGAAGCATTACTACGGTAAAAAGCTCCTCGCCGGATTCAACCTTGCGAGCGTGACGACCCGGGGCGAGATTTTGTTGCTCACTAACGCTGAAGGAGTAATAAAAGCAACTCTATTCGAAGTGGTAGATGGTGACATGGGATAAAACATCGTCCTGGGAAGGCCATAGTTTCACGAGATGAAAGTTGTACCCTCAATATATCACCAATTATTGAAGTTTCCAATGCCCGAAGGAATCAAGAAGATAAGAGGTGATCAACCAGCAACAAGCGAGATGAATGCAATCTCGTTTCTAGTAGAAAAGGTAAGGAATGCATGGCATAGCAATTACAGGAACTAACACATATTCCCGAGCTAGAAGGAGTTAGCCCAGAGGCAGAGCCGTCAGAACAATATTAGGTGCCCAAGATATTTCCAAATTCCAGAAGAGACGGACGCAACGTAGCCCACGGAGAAGGAACTGGAGCAAGTTGCATTGTTCAAGGAATTCCTAGAAAGACAATTCCATCTGGGGACAGAACTGCACCCGGAGCTCAGGTCTGGTTTTATTGAATTACTTAAATTTAATGCTGATTGTTTTGCATGGTCGCACGAGGATATGACAGGTATCCCGATGGAAATAGTCGTGCACAAGATAAGTTTGAATTCCAACGTACCTCCAGTAAGGCATAAGAAACTCCCTATTGCCGAAGCCAGGAATAAATTCGTCAAAGAAGAGGTAACCTGCTTACTTAAAATTGGTTCGGTCCGAGAGGTAAGATATTTGGGCTTGCTAGCCAATGTAGTAGTAGTTCCTAAGAAGAACAATAAATTTTGCATGTGTGTAGACTATAAAGACCTTAATAAGTCATGCCTGAAAGACTCGTCCCCGCTGCCAAATATCGATCAAAAGATTGATGCCACGACCGAGCACGAGTTGATGAGTTTCCTCAATGCTTATTCCGGGTACAACCAAATCAAGATGAACCGAGAAGACCAGGAAAAAACTTTATTTATAACGAATTTCAGTACATGTTGTTAGAATGTAATGCCCTTCGGGATGAAAAACGCCGAAGCCACTTATCAATGGCTCGTAAACAAGATGTTCGACAAATAAATAGGAAAGACTATGGAAGTTTACATGGACGATATGCTCGTTAAGTCTTTGAATGTAGGTGACCATCTTAAGCATTTGCAAGAAACACTCGACATCCTGAGGAAGCATAACATGAAACTTAATCCCG
This sequence comes from Nicotiana otophora, assembly GCA_000715115.1. Classification (NCBI taxonomy): domain Eukaryota; kingdom Viridiplantae; phylum Streptophyta; class Magnoliopsida; order Solanales; family Solanaceae; genus Nicotiana; species Nicotiana otophora. The sequence continues at coordinate 358,474 of AWOL01S0006000.1, forward strand.
AGAAATGCGCTTTTGGGATCAGTTCTGGTAAGTTTCTGGGATTTCTGGTCACACAAAGAGGAATTGAGGTAAACCCTGACAAACTCAAGGTCATAGAGGATATCCTGGATCAATTGTCAATTGTAAAAGAAGTCCAAAGGCTCACAGAAAAATTAGCAGCTTTGAGCGGGTTCATTTCTCGGTCATCAAAAAAATGTCATCGCTTCTTCACACTGCTAAAAAAGAAGAATGATTTTGAATGGACACCAGAGTGCCAGCAGGCTCTGAGGGATATGAAGAAGTACTTATCAAGCCATTCATTGCTTCAAAACCAAAAGAAAGTGAAACATTTCTAGTCTACCTCGCGGTTTCAGAGGTTACGGTAAGTGCGGTTTTAGTCCGGGAGGATGAAGGTACACAATTTCCCATTTATTACGTTAGAAAATTTTTAACGGGAGCAAAAACTCGCTACCCACATTTGGAAAAACTGGCCTTAGCTCTCGTAGTCGCCGCTCGGAAGCTGAGGCTCTTTGCAAAACATCCTCCATAAATCAGAGCTCTCAGACAGATTAGGCAAATGGGTCATCAAAATGAGTGATTTCAATATAGAATATAAACCAAGGTCTGCAATCAAGTCGCAAGTCTTGGCTGACTTCGTGGCCGATTTAGTCCGGGACTACTGCCTCTGGCAACTAAGGAGGCAGTAATGGTGTCAGAATCGACATCGGGGGTCTGGACCTTATTTACGGATGGAGCTTCCAATATAAAGGGGTCTAGGCTCGTTATAGTTTTAATCACGCCTTCAGGGGAAACCCTAAGGCAAGCCATCAGAACGATCGCTTTAACTAACAATGAAGCTGAGTATGAAGCTTTGATTGCAGGGCTCGAATTGGCTCGAGGACTTGATTCTAAGGTTATAAAAATTAAATATGACTCACAACTGGTGGTAAATCAGGTATACAGGATTTTTGATACCAAAGAAGAACGTATGCAACAATACGAGATAAAGGTTCGGGCTCTTTTGGCCTGATTCTAAGAATGGTCAATTACTCACATCCCGAGGGAGGATAATGCAGAAGTGGATGCATTAGCAAACGTAGGATCATCGACCGAAATAAAGGAATCGGAATTCGAGGCGATAGTATAACTGATGATCTCATTCCTGGATACGGATGGCTATTATGAGGTAAATTCGACTAGTCTGTTCTGGGACTGGAGAAATGAAATAATCAACTATCTCGAGCACGGGAAGTTGCCCGAAGACCCCAAAGCATCATGGGTGTTACGCGCCAAAGTTACACATTATATCTTTAAGAGAGGCCAATTGTATAGAAAATCCTTCCACGGCCCGCTGGTCCGATGCTTAGGAGCGTCAGAAGCTAATTATGTCATGAGAAAAGTCCATGAAGGGATATGCGACAATCACTCGGGCGCAGATTCTTTGGTGCTGAAGTTGGTACGGACAGGATATTACTGGCCTTGCATGGAACAAGATGCTAAAGACTTCGTACGAAAATGTGATAAGTGACAATGCTATGCACCACTAGTACACCAACCGGCAGAACTCTTACATTCGGTTTTGTCCCCATGGTCGTTCATGAAATGGGAGATGGACATTGTCGGACCGCTGCCACCGGCTCCCGGGAAGGTAAGGTTTCTTTTAATTTTGATTGACTATTTTTCTAAATGAGTGGAGGCAGGTCCTTATCAGAAGATCGGAGAATGCAAAGTGGTCAATTTCCTGTGGAAAAATATAATTTGCAGATTCGGAATACCAAAATAAATACCGTACGACAATGGGCCCCACTTTATCAGTGCAAAAGTTACAAAGTTCATCAAAGATTTGAAGATAAAGAGGATCACATCTTCCCCTTATCATCCGAGCATAAACGGTCAAGCGGAGTCAACAAACAAAGTGATTATTCAAAACCTCAAGAAAAGGTTGGAAGCGGAAAAAGGAAAATGGCCCGAAGAATTGACCGGAGTTCTATGGGCCTACCGAACAACGGCCAAACCGAGTACAGGAGAAACTCCTTTTTTCCTTGTGTACGGTGTTGAAGCCCTAATCCCTGTGGAAGTAGGTGAACCCACTTTGAGATATTTTTGGGCATATGAAGAATCGAACAATGAAGCGATGTTAATCAACTTGGAACTACTCGAGGAATGCAGGTACTTGGCACATGTAAGAATGGTAGCTCAAAAGTAGACAATGGAGCGATATTATAATCGAAGAGCCAACTTCCGTTATTTCAACGTAGGACACCTGGTTATGAGGAAGTAACCCAAAATACCCAGGAGCTCAACGCAAGGTAGCTACGTCCAATATGGGGAGGTCCCTACCGGGTTTCAGCTATCACTGGAAAAGGATCATACGAGTTGGAGAACCAGAATAGAGACAAGTTGCCTAGCAACTGGAATGTGGCACACCTCAAAAGATATTATTGCCGATGAACATTATTCAAGCGGAAAGTATGTGCTGCACTTTATTTCCCTTCGTTCAGTTTTTGTCCCAATTAGGTTTTTCTGGCAAGGTTTTTAATGAGGCAACACAAGAAGAACATACTAGGAAGACAACAGCAATAAGACCTTTGATAGCAAGGCAAACAAGCAAACTTACACTCGAGGACGGTTAGATATTTTTTGGTTCGATAGAAATTCCTACTGGAAAGTTAAGTTTGCTACCGAATAAAGATTACTCAACCATTCACGAGCACGAACCACTAGAAAGTTGTTAGATATTCCTTCGCTCGATAGCATAATTTCCTGAGGGGAAATAAAGTTGCGTTACCAAGTTGAGGATTATCTTGCAATTCATTAGTGGAATCTTCGAAGATACAAGACTTCCAGTGTTCCAATTCGCATTCTTCGCATTCGAACATAGGAGGGGGGAAATGATATGAGTATACAAAGACTGCCACGTCAACCGAGGAACAAAAATTTGCAAACTAAACGCATCATCGGGACGAGGGGCTGCGCATCCATCCCCATAGAAATAAATTGTACAAGATAGGCCACAAGTAATGGAAATTTCTTTTCAGCATAGCAAATGCTTATGTATATTTTGAAAATAGAAGGAATAAAATGAAAATCTTTTGTTTTTATCTTGTTGCTCGTCTGAACGATGAATAAACTTTGTCATTAGAAAGTTAAACAAGTACTTCAACTGTTAGTATCGTAATGAACAGGAGACGTCCTCTTCAAGAGCACCGTAAACATAAAAGGTCCCTCTCTTATAAAAACCCTCACGTTAAAGGGTTGGTTCCGGAAGAATCTATGTCCGGAATAAAAAAATGCCTTCAGGAAAAAATACACTCGATGCCACATATGAAAAGGACACAAAAAGTAAACTTGCGCAAATACTTATAGAAACCCTCACGTAAAAGGGATAATGCTCGGAACCAAAATGCTTCGAGGAAAACATATTCAAGACTACACATAGTAAACCGTGAACATAAAAACATGCGCTGAACTCTTGAGCAAATACAAAGATAAAAGACTTACATGGATATTCAAACGAAAGTAAGACTCAAAAGATACTTGAGCAAAAATATGTCTTTATTTACAAGAACGTTCCAAAACGGTAAAAGTTCAAAATGGGAAAAAAGAAAAAAAAAAGCTAAACTGCAGCGCCTCCGGAACCAGGAGTAAGAGAAGTGTTTGAATTTTCGGGAGAAGTAGGTGAGTCCATAGATGGCTCGACGTTTTCCCTAGTTTGGTCTTCAGCATCATCATCGTCCGATCCCTCTTCAGTTTTTGAAAACTCTGAACCGGAACCAGAAGAACCAAGAGCATCAAACTGCGCTAGGAGTCCATTTTTAGCAGCTAACTCAAGCTCTCGGGCCTTAACAATTTCGGTATCAAAGTCGATGATACCAGCTTTGGCCTTATCCAAGGTGTTTTTCCTCATGCTGTACATGGCATAAGTTTTTTCAACAAAGAGGGAAGCCGCTCGATGCTTAAGTTCTTCTTTGAGTTGGGTAACCTCGGCAGAAAGGCTTTCCCAGGTGGACCTAGCAGATTTGAGGTTGACGTCAAGGTCACGGATAGTTGAACTAAAGAGCCTATTATGCTCGATAGTTTTCTTAATCTTCTCTTCTAGTTGGGCATGTTTCGCCCCCACAGCAGCAAGCTCTTCGAGTTTGGAGTTCGAGGCTGCTTCTAAGTTAGTTACTTTTCAGAAGTAGCAACTCCATGCTCAGTTGCAGCAAGAACGGCGTCCTGGACTTCAGTCCATTTGGCCTTAGCTTCATCAAAACTAACCCTCAGCGAGCCAATTACTTAGCTAAGGGTTACCACCTCTTGCTCGCTTTCCTACAAGCGAGCCTCCAAAGCAACGACCTTAGTAGCTTTGGTTTCCAGTTTTGAGAGGTAGAGAACAGTTTGGTCTCGTTCTACCAAAAGTTGATTCCGTTCGAAAGTAAGTTCTTCCTTTTCACGAATCAATCTTTGAAGGCCCTCAAAAGCAAGAAAGTTGGCCTACAAAACAAGAAAAAGTAAAACTTAGAATACATTCATACAAAGGTAGAAGAAGTAATGAAAGAAGAAAAGAACGTACCGTTGCGGCGTTATGCATGGCATTATTCAACAAGCACTCTCCCGAGAATGCCTGAATCTTTTCCCTGTCTTTTTCTGAAGCCAAACACTTCAAATAGTTAGCAAGCTCCACTGGCCGGGATAGCAAGTTGCATCAGGTAGAGACTGAAAGAGTAACGTTCCTCCTTCTTAGTGGATCTTCAGAAGGTGAAATATAATTTTGCCACAAAATCCCATAAACTGGGGACTGTGGAGTAGGAACACCTTCTTCATGGTCAAACGTGACCAAAGGATGTGATGTAGCAACTGTTGGTGGAAGGGTGTATGAAGATGGAAATGATGTAGCAATTGCTGGTGTTGGTGAAGGGAGAGATGAAGATGATGGAGTTGAACAATGAGAAGCAGCTGCATCAAATGCAGTGCTGGCTGTTGGATGCTCGCCAACCAAAGACGGCAAGGACCCGATACTCAACCCCGTAGCACCGGTTACAACAATCGGGATCCGAAAATGGGGGTTAGCATTTTCTACCAAATCATATTCTCCCCAAAGTGCCGAGACATCATCTTCGGTTGGTGTAACTATCTCAACATGTCGAGCATCCTGTTGAGATGATGAGGATTGTCGCCTTCTATGTAGAGAAGCTCCCTCATTACTAGCTTCATCATCATCATCATCATCATCATCAATCATCACGGTGTCTATGACCGACCCGGAAGGAAGACCAGTCGTCATCGCCACCGGAGATGACTCGGGGGCATCAGTCTTTGCCCTGTTATTCTTTTACCCTACCGCCGAGGAACGTCTTCTCTTTGGTTGCTTATCCTTCGGCCGGGGACTCCGTAAAGAAGTGTTTGCCCCTGTAACAGGCCCAGAGATACTTGTTCGAGTAAGTGCTTCCTGAAGCAGCCTCGCTGCATCAGCAGGATCAGCCAAAACGTCCTCCTCGGGGACAGTAACAAAGCCCGCAGGTAGACCTAATTTCGTGAACAAGTCAGAAGGATTCAACCAAGTTCTCCATACACAAAACAATTGAAGCAATGTAAACTAAAATTACCATGATATTTGGCCTTCCACCCGTATTTAAGGGCCAATTATTTCCACAAACAAGTTTTCGGGCATCATGACGTCCAAGATCTTCTGAACCCACCGGTCCAGACCTTCCACCACCGGTGGGATCCATCGAGTTGCTAAAACATGTGAAGGGTGAAGAGTTGATACGGCCATAAAAGAATATCTAGTGTAAAGAAATACTAAACAAAGAGCTTACGAGTGCGGTTTCAAGCGACCAGAAAGGATGGAGTCATTGTCGGAATGATGTCGTTGGTGGCGACTGCATCAAATTATTCCATCCACCCACGGTCGTTGTCATCATCCATGCTAGACATAAAAGCATGGTGGCCACGCTTGTAGAGGTTTATCATTCCTCCGCGGAAGATTTTGGGAGAATAGAGATTCATCATATAAGCTAAGGTTAGCTCCTCTCCAGTTTCTTGGCACAAACGTCGAAGAGAGGCTACCGTCCTCCACACTGAAGGACTTACCTATGCCAAACACACTTGGTAGCGAAGGCAAAACTCCGCAATCACAGAATCAAGCTCTACGCTCGAAGAAAACGCACCCAAAGTAAAGGGATACGTGTAAAAGTATGTAAAACCTTCCTTGGGAAGGGTCACTCGCTCCGATAGATCAGGAGCAATGATATCCAACTCATGGCAGAGACAATCTTCCTTCATAGCAGGAATACTGGAAGGACGAATGGAAGAAGGATACCTGCTAACATGCCATGTACGAGGGTTAGTAGTAAGGAATTTCTCTTCAAGATCCTTTGTGATACTAAGTTTTCTTGGGATGATGGAACTCACCGTTGGAGGAGCAAATCCTCAGCTTTGTTCTTGTTCTTTGAAGAACCAATGCGCTTGAGGAAGAAGCCATTGAAAAAAAAAAGGTTTTGTGTTTTAAGAGAATTATAGAAAGGATGGAAAACAAAGATGCAAAAATCGGAAGCTCGAGAAATTATGAAACGCAAAGAAAAAGAATGTTGCGTATAAGTAAACTTCTGGCGGCTAAATTCATGGCCATGATTACCTCGATAATCGGCAAAAGTTGTGCTGAATCATAGGATGACGCGTGTTCGGAGTATTAAATGCGGAGAGACGCGCATCTAATCAACTGTCAGGAACCTTTAGAGGGAGTTATAGTAATTCCTGCCAAAAAGGTGTTTCTACCAACTTTCTAGTAACACAAAGTTATGTCACTGGAAAGCAGGGGGACTATCTGTATAGGGTAAAATATGATACAACACGTAGTCGTCTAAAAGGAGGACACGTGGAATCCAAGACGGGGATAGCCGAAGACCGAATACAGCTATTCCACTTCTCACCGGAAAAGATAACGGTCATAAAGGTGTGTTAAATACTCTGCGCGCGGTAGCATTTAATAGGGGATATTCTGCAGTATTAAGATTGACGGTCTGTTACAGTGGCATTTATGTTCACTGTTACGTCTTCATCAATGACCCTCATAATTGACATTAAAGGAGGACATGATCATAGGACCTCCTTCTCTAGACATAGCTATAAATAGTGAGCTCAATTGTCATTGTAAGGGACACGAGTTCTCTGGCAAAACTTATATTGTATTCTACACATAGCATAATTCAATCTTATTTTCTTACTCTTTGATCTCATCATTGATGTACCCGGAAATCTTGTTCCCGGAACTATCATCTTTGCTATTTCATGTACATTTTAGGGCTAAGTATTATACATTTCTTTAATTATTACATTATTTCATGATCAAATTAGTTCACCACGTACAAATTCAACTGTACCGTTTTACGAGTAAACAATTATAGTTCTTCAACTATTAATAGTATATGAGATTCTAACTTATTTTTTAAGTTATTCACCATTAAGCTCTAAGTGAAGTGCAAGGGGCTGAATCTGTGCAAGTACAAAGTGGTGTGTGATCAAGTGCAAGGTGCAGAGGGTGTTCAAGATGAACTGAGACAGGCTTTTCAAGAAGAGAGGTTGTAGAAAAAAAAGACATAGTTTGCGACGCATTAATGAAAATGTGTAGGAAATGTTAAGGAGCTGTCATGGTTTGGAAACTACATCCAGCCTGTGCACTTCGACAAACTAATTTGCCAGTAACTGAAGCAGACAAGAAAAAGAAAATCAGTCCAATCAGCACTAAGTCTTGGTTTTGATAAACTAATCAGACTTTATCTTAGATTCTATCATGCATAATTGTAGATATATTATGACGAAAATGATGAAAGTATTATTGAGTGATAATTTATTTGAAACACAAAATCTAATATATCAAGTACGATTCTTGAGAGAATGTTGGTGATCAATTCCAAGAGCTGCTCAATTATGTCTCAGATATGGGGACACATTAACGCCAATTACTGGAAATTGAAGATAGTCGACATCTTTGATTTAACCAAGACTTATTGGAAATTTGTGATGTGACAAATTACTAGTAGCTAGCTTATTCCATTAAGCTGCTCTTGTATAGAATTTCACATTTAAAACTCCCATGTCCGGATTAGTTGTTTAAACACAACTTTCAAATGTTTAAGTTAGTTTAAAAGGGCACGTACACTAATCTTCCGCTATGCGCGGGGTCCGGAAAAGGTTACACCATAAGGATCTATTATATACAGTCTTATTCTGCATTTCTGCAAGAGCATGTTTTCACGACTTGAACCGGTGACCTCCTCATCACATTTCATAAATGTTTAAGTTCGTTTCTGTGCTACTATTTCATAATTCAGTTTTCATATCATTTCAGTACTTAGCGACCCCAGTATGATAAACTTCGAGCTTGTTTGGGTGGTAAAACAAGAGGTTTAATCACCGCATTCCCCTCTGCTCAATTATGGACATTAGTTGGTTGCTTCTTTTGTTTTCCACATGAAATAATAAATTATAATAAGAAAACGGATATTAGTGCATAAATTGTTTTATGCCGAGTACAATGCGAAATAAGAAAACAGGCATTAGTATATATGAATTAAAATTAAAATATGATAAAAATATCCTCACACTTTTCATATTTATTTCTTCTTTGTAATCTCTATATAACTCGTCTTCGAACTAGACGACCCCTTCTAGCACAAGATCCAAAGGAAAGAGTGCCCAACTACTTTCAATACCATTAATAGTCTGTTTGGCGAATTCTTTTTTTGGCCTAAACGATTTTTTTTGCCATAAATATTATTTTCCAAGTTAAGGTGTTTGGCCAGGTTTTTTTGAAGGAAAACAGTAATTTGGATAGGAGCAAAAATAATTTTTGAGAAACAGAAAAAAATAGTTTTTCCTCAAAAATATTATTTTTAAAAGAATTTTTGAGAAAAATACACTTACAAGTATTTTTTAAAAGCTTGTCCAAACATCAAGTGTTGCTCAAAAGTGATTTTTGTTCGAAAAATTGGATTATGGAGAATAAGATTAGCTTGAGGCGTGTCAAGAACACTGTCCTTAAGGATATTTCGCTCATACAGTGATGAATAATATTAGGCGTATGCTTCAAGATTTAACAAACTCTTCTAGTAAAACTAGGAGCAGAAACAACAAAGATTGAATAAAAGAAAACCCAGCATAAAAGAAAAAGGAGAAGAAAAGTTTTACTTTTTTTCATCTTTTTCTCCACCAAATAAACACAGGAAGATATATTTATACATAATCCAAAAGTGGACATCTGATTGTTAAGAAAACATTTCCATTAGTAATGCCAAGAAACGTTACATAACATTAAAGGCAATTAAGCCAAAAACGTTTCAAACAGCAAATTGATTATCATAAAAAATCAAACTGATTTTGATAGCCATTAAAGGTTAGTAAAATATTATATTCAAAGTTATTTAAATTTTCAGTTATAGATATTAAAATATATTTAATTGATTTGTATAATAAAGATCCCTTAAAATAATATTAAAAGAATGAACCTATACATCAATTTGAATATTTCTTTTTGAGTTATCAAAATTATTTTTCTAAGAATCTCTCACATAACTCAAAAAGAATATTAATTAATAGAGTAAAATAAAAAGTTTTGCTGGATTTTTACAAACGAGCACAATGCGTCGAATCTGGTCTCTTGGACTATGAACCAAACCTAAATAAAATAAGATTAAACTTACAGAACAATTGGTGAAATTTAAAACTTCTATGAACCAAAAATTCTTTTGTAAGTTTAGTGTCTTATCTATCACATAATACCCCTACACATTTTGTTGTTTATCGCAGTCATGCACGTGCCTGTTTTTCATGAGTGCTCTAGAAATATTTTTGCCATAAATTTCATAGTAGAGGCCGCACTCCACACTCATATAGGTTCATCAACCAAGTGCATTCTGCAGCACAATACACCACCTATAAAAGGTTATGGATTAAATTAAGAGTTTAAGAACCCCAGCCTCACATTCCTTGCAGTCTTGCACTATACACACACACACACCATAGAACGAGATATAATTTAATAGTGCATGTTTAATCAACTAATGACTTGTTATTACCCATATGAACCTATTTCATGCGATCTCCAATCACATAGGTTGGATTACCATCATTGTTGATATATCTCAATATTGGCAAAAGTCTCAATCCATCGATGTTTCATTTATAAGTCAAAGGATCAGCCAAATGCTCTTTTGATTACACATAATATGTATAGAATATTCTCATATCTAAGAAATTGCTATATCACATTATGTCTCTCGAGAATGTATCTACTCTTCCCATTGAAAGATTTATTTTCTTATAATGGCTATTGCGCCTTAGCAATCATAATTCATCTACATAATTATTGTCAGTTTAACTCACTAAGAGGTTGCTTAATCAACTTCACTTTCAGGCAATTTTAATACCACAACACCCACCCAAAAGGTGATCACATAATCACTATTGAGCTTTTCTCGTCTGAATCAAAGATTCAATATCATCATTGTATCCTTTTAATACAGTAAAAAAATTCACATACAGAATACTTACTCATAGTATTTCTCAAGTAAGGCATAAAATCATTTCAGGTCATTTGAAACTTAATTTTCATGCAAGTGCCTTTTGAAATATTTTTCAATACATAAGAATTTATTTTCTTTTTGTATCTTCCATAGTCTAAGTACCAAAGTAAAATTTTCTAAATATAGAAGCAACTTTATCTTCTACAGAAATATTTCAAATCAGTAGGAAACGGATCATAATTCAATGATTTCTTCACCCAAATGACTAAGGGACCTGAAGCAATTTTCAAAGCCAGAAATATAACATATTTTTTATTTTCCAATACAAATTTTTGCCACAAAAAAACTCAAATTTGTAAGGTTTTATTGTAAAATTAATAAATAATGTTTTCTCACATTTTTCCTTTTTAGGATTAGGCTATATAAATCAGGACACCATGGTCCCCCACTTTTTCGAAATTTCAGATTAAGGAGATAACCTTTTCACAACTCATAAATAGTTCTACTTTATAAATAACAAGCTAATAATATAATTTCACCCCGAATAATTTTCTTTTATTTAGCTACATTATTAGATTCAAAAGATTATGAAGGTCTTATCTCATGTATTATTTCTGACCACATCACATTATCGTAGTAGTTTATTCCCTTTAATTATTTTTCATACAAAAGAAATCAAGACCTCATAATACCTTAGAATAGCTAATGTGTCACTTATAAATTATTTTCAATGATTTTATTTAGAGGACTAAATTGATATTTTCATGACTCAAATAAAACTAGTTATGCCCTATTTGAATAAATATAAGACAAAAATATTAAGATCTCACAAGATTATGGACAACTACCCATACTATATCATCATCAACAAATATTTTAAGAAAATAACATTTTAATTAAAAGATGGATAAATATTCTTAAAGAAGTAGAATATATCCCGTGATATGACACTTATAAGATGAGAAACATAAGCAAGGCAGATGATTTTTCTTCTTTATATCAATCTATTATTAGACAACTTAATATCATTTCCACTAGATCAACTTAACATAAAAAGATTTACCATTTAAAGACTAAACAAAAGTACAACATGAGGTTTTCCATCATTTCAAAAAATAAAATTCACATAAACTTAAGAGAGTTACTTTGTTCGATCTTATATGTATCAACTGAGCAGATAAAATGCAAACAAATTGTACCATATACTATAAAACCAAGATTCTAGTTAATTTAAAATTTTATATAATTTTTATATTGGTGAGTAGTAACCAATATAAAACTAAATCTCATATAGTTAAAAGAGAACAAAAATAATGAATACCATTTTATCAAAAAATATAGATAACTGGGAGAAAACATACCAAGTTATTCACATTGAACATTTGATGATTTTTTCCATATCATTGATACGACGAATATGCTAAGCCGAATAGTTGAAATCTTTACCTTCTCTGAAGAAAAGATGGATGAACATTGATATACCACCGATTAGAATTAGAATAACGACTAGAATAGTTTGTGCATTCAGCATAGGAGTATCAGCGAAAATATTGTAATTCTTATTCTCCATAATAACGTGTAAATATTCTTAAGATTGTTGGAAAAATTGGATTATGGAGAATAAGATTAGCTTGAGACATGTTAAGGACACTGTCCTTAAGGATATTTCGCTCACACCGCGATGAATAAAATTAGGCGTATCCCACAAGATTCAACAAATTCTTCTAGTATAGCTAGGAGCACAAACAACAAAGATTGAATAAAAGAAAATCTAGCACAAAAGAAAAAGGAAAAGAAAAGTTTTACTTTTTTTAGCTTTTTCACTCACCACTAAATGAACACAAGAAGATATATTTATACATAATTGTTAAGAAAACATTTCCATTAGTAATGCCAAGAAACGTTACATAACACTAAAAGCAATTAAGCCAAAAAAACGTTTCAAACGGCATATTGAATATCATAAAAAATCAAACTGATTTTGATAGCCATGATGATAGCCATTAAAGGTTAGTAAAAATATTATATTCAAAAGTTATTTAAATTTTCAGTTATAGATATTAAAATATATTCAATTGATTGGTATAATAAAGACTCATTAAAATAATATTAAAAGAATGAACCTATACATCAATTTGAATATTTCTTTTTTGAGCTATCACAAGTATTTTTCTAATATTTTTCTAATTAATTAGCCAAAAATAAAAGTGTTTCTCACCAAAAATACTTTTTTTTAAAGCACTTATGAGAAAAATATTTTTCAAAATAAGGAGATTTTAGAACTTTGGCCGAACATGCTGTAAGTTAAACATTTGTCACTCTAAGGGCTTGTTTGGTACGAGGGATAAGTGACAATTAAATCCAAAATTAAATTATAGATGAGTTTATCCCACGTTTGATTGAAATAAAATTACGGTATAACTAATTTCGAATTGTAGTATTATTTTATCCCTATAAAAGAGTAGGATAGCAATCTCGAAATAACTTATCTTGAAAAAACTTGTTTGCCAACCAAAGGAACCCCAAACAAAATTACCAGTACAATCCAACCAGCAGAATTTAAACATGATTTTGTCTGCGGTTATAGGAAACGGCTGGCTATACACAACTCCAGGATTAATTGCTCTATCAGAACTTAAAAGTCCCATAATCAGTACTATGTCAAATGTTATTAATGCTACTTCAAGTAGTCCCCAGTGCTGCACTCTTTACCCCAAATCAAATCAAATAAAGAGAATTTACAGCAGCGTCCTGTCATTAATCTAACCTACCTAACTGCTTCGAGCCGCAAATCGTCTAGAGCTAGAGCCCAATTTTATTGTCCAAATGGCAGAGAGTCTCTCACCGAGCCATGCAATAATTACGTACGTACGTAGTAATGACTTCTATCAAAATATCAGTCATTTTAACAAGTTGAATTTGTTTTGCTCCCTACATTTTATTTTATGTGATTTTATTTAGCTAGCGTTTGGACATAAATTTAATTTAAACTTGAAAAGTTTTTAAAATTGTGTTAAAAAATATATTTTTATAGTTGAAGTTATGTTTTGCCATACATTTTATTTGAAGAAAAGTTGAAATTTTGTGAGTAAAAGAAAAATTTTCACCTAAAATTTACCCTAAGCAGAGGCGGACGCACACTTTAATAAGAGGGGTCACCGGCACCCGATAATTTTCGCAAAAACTTCATATATGCTTACAAATATCTTCAAAAAATAGTCAAATATTAGCGTAGGCCCCCGTATCAATATTTATGAGCAGTGATAAATTTATACTGAATGTCATGATGCCCCACGATTACTGAATCCTGGGTCCGCCTCTGACCCTAAGGTAGTTTTTGGGAATTTGAAAATTTTTGAAGTTTTGTTTTTCAAAATATGATCATATTTCATAAGCAAATAATGTTTTTAATTTGTTTTTTGAAAAAATGAAGCCAAAATTTATTTCCAAGCCTGATGGTAAGCACCCTCCACTTCCAACCAAGAGGTTGTGAGTTCGAGTCACCCCAAGAGCAAGGTGGGGAGTTCTTGGAGGGAAGGATGCCGAGGGTCATTTGGAAACAGCCTCTCTACCCCAGGGTAGGGGTAAGGTCTGCGTACACACTACCCTCCCCAGACCCCACTAGTGGGATTATACTGGGTTGTTGTTGTTGTTGTTGTATTGTACGAAAAAAAAAAAAACTTGTGATTTTAAAATATCATAACATTAGTATGATTATAAAGCATGTCATTCAGTGAAAAATAAAAAGTGTAATTGTTTCTAATTTAAAAATATTCCTTTTTAATATACTAAAAAGAAATAAGGTCAGATAAATTGAAAAAGAGTCATATGTCAAGTTTTAGAAATACAAGAAGTCTTTTATAATCTTTTTCTAAATATAAACTTGCCGTTTCAATGAGTGGAATGTTAAATAAATGAGATAATTAAAGAGAGATAACGAGAATAATTTAGACAAATAATTTTGTGATTAAATGTTTTTTTAGGGGTCAAGAATCCTGTAATAAACCTCTTTTACGTGGACTAGCTAGTAAGGTTATTAAACGAATCCGATATGATGAGTTTTGTGTCCATTATTTATTAGGTATAAATTTTGGTCATATTTATTTTCTTCAATCAAACTTTTTTGTCATATTAGGCAAGTAAAAGGTGTATACAAGAATTAGGGGTGTATATGGATCAGGTTGGTTCGGTTTTTATCAAAACCAAACCAAACCAACTATATCGGTTTGGATTGGTTCGATTTTGTAGGGTTTTTGGATTTTTTTTGTAACATGAATATTATTCCAATCTTACTTTGTTAAAGTTATAGGTAAAGTTTTGATACGTGAATATATGTTTAGTAAATATTGAAAAAATTGACAAACACATGATCTATTAAAATATTCTAATGAGAGAATATTTTTAGTAACACATGATAGTTATTTTCTTAGTTGTCTAACAATAATTTTCGTTAATGTACGCTTTCAAGGTTAACACATGAGAGGATCCCAAATATTTCAATATTTTTTTTAAAGAAAATTCAATATAAAGTCTTAAAAATATATTAAAAAATTATATATTTATATGTCGGTTTGATTTGTTTTTTTTACTCAATATCAAATCAAGTCAAACCAAATCTAGTCGAGTTTTTTAATCTATTTGGTTTGATTTTTGAATTTTGGTGCAGTTTTCGATTCGGTTTTAACAACCCACCGAGAAGTAGGTTTAGGAATATTAGTAAAAGCTTACACCAAAAGTAGTACTCCACTTATGAGCCATTGATTAGATGTGAAAGAAGACTATTTGGTACAATTACATACGTGGAATACTTCAACTTAAATGGAAAACCCTTTTTCTAAATTTAGAAATGTAAGGGACTAAGAATTTGAAATGATGACATTATAATGCAACTTTAAGTTGGTTTCTAATAGGCTTTTAACATATCATGTGCTAAAATTGATTTGCTTTTGTAATTGCAGCGATTATAGAAATGAGAAGGACGTTTGCAAATTTGACATAGATAGTAGTATTAATCGTTACAACAAAATTTGCAAAACC
This sequence comes from Nicotiana otophora, assembly GCA_000715115.1. Taxonomy (NCBI): domain Eukaryota; kingdom Viridiplantae; phylum Streptophyta; class Magnoliopsida; order Solanales; family Solanaceae; genus Nicotiana; species Nicotiana otophora. Next base: position 373,995 of record AWOL01S0006000.1, read on the forward strand.
TTATCATGATATTTGAATTATCAAGTGATGTTAACAATCACGTAGTTACTAATTTATATTATCGTAATTGAAGAATATATATATATATATATATATATATATATATATATATATATATATATATATATATATATATATATATATAAAACTACGACCAATGAGTTTTTTCCTTAACCAGTCGCAAATTGCTACTCCCACCTCGATCGATGTGGGCCAAACCTGGTAGACTATTTCAATCTAGCATGATTATAATTATTTTGACATTACCAGAAACAATTAATTATGAGTACTACAGTTGCAATGTCTTAGTTTTGGAGACTAACCAATCCAAATTTATACAAAAGTACACTTTAAAAATAAAGCGTTCTTTACCAAATACGATTTTATTATCCAGGTTCAATCTTTTATTATGGATAAAGGGATTTTTGCCACCTCAATCACAAATTTTGGTGGTCAAAAAGTTGCAATAAGTCCATGTAATGTGTGAGGATTAATTTTGGGGAAAATATTATTCTACTTTTATTTTAAAAATATATATCCACACTTTTGCAATTCAAAATTCAGGTGAAATTGAACTAACATTTAAAAACATATTCTTTCGATTCTGCTTATGAAAAATGATACAAATGTTTTCATTAAACAAATAAATCATCTAGTTCGATCAACTTTCACAATTGAACAAATTTATTTTGGATAATTAAAGGGAGTATAATAAAAGAAAAGGACCAAAAAAATAAAATAATTGCTAGCTAAAAATGCTATCACTAGTCTCCCATTATATAAGGGAAAGAGAAAAGAAAACAGTAACATCCAATCGTCTCCACTTTAATTTCTGCAAAAAGCAAATCAATCATTCAAACAAAGATAGTAGAAAAGTAAAACCAGTAATAAACCAACTGTTCTTTTATCTCTTAACACATGAAAAAGTAAATACATATATTTGGTAAAGGTGTAAGTGATGCATGCCTGGCAGAATTTAATAACCTTACAAACAAACCCAAACTGTTAATAGAAATTGTAAATCTTCCCCAACTAATTCCACCATTGGTAACTGCCTCGTATGCATTTCTTACATCTCATGTTATACTTTGCTATACTATGAGATTAGCAAAAAACCCAAAAAATACCCAAAACAAACAACGATAAAAGCAGCGCCTTGTTGTAACATGCTATAGTCTCAACGTCCACACAAGGTAGTGATAAGTATCACGAGAACGAAGACGATAGAAATTAGTACAAAGAACCAAAGGTTAATTAAAGAAAATAAGGACCTAAAAGGCTAAAATAATTAAACTTAGGTAAACTCGGACCGCTACCCTCAATTCCCCACAATGCATAGTGTCGATCTCCCAATTCTTCACCTTCCAAATAGATAGCTAGAAACTCAAGAGATCGAAATTGCATTGTTTTGTTCTTCTTTTTTTTTTTAGTTATTTACACAACTTTTTCCTTCTCCTCTTCTTCCTCCACAGCCAACTTAGTCCTCCATATCCACCTTCAGAGTCGGCAAACGTTCCACCACTCATGCTAGTTAGAAGAGTGAAAAAAAAAAGGAAAAGAAAAAGATGTTTGACAATCTTGGATAAGCTTAAGCTAAGCCAAGAAAAAGTGAGAGTATGAAGAGGAAGGGGTACACAATGAGTCGTATATAAAGGCGAGATTATAGCGTTTGGTCGAATTTGACTGCAATTTTATTTTACTACACCTATTTACTATTCCCAAAGTCTCAAATTATTATTGCGTTTGTCTTTCGCACGCCGTTAAGAAATATTAATTAGGAGGAAGATTGAACTGTTTCATTCTTATTTATGTCTTAAGATATAATCTCTATTTATTGAATATTTATTCTATTTATTTGATATCTCTATCTTCAATAACAATTATTAGTAAGGGTAAAATAAAAAAAAAAAAATTTATATTGTCTTGAAATACTAAAATGATAAATAATTTGAGATAACTATTTTTAGAAAGCATGATAGATAATTCGAGACGGAGAGAGTAGAAGTCTACTACTCCCTCAGTCTCAATTTATGTAAAACTTTTCATTATTTCGATATTTAAACTTCTTAATTTTAATTATGCACTTGGACATAAAAAATTTCAAGTTTTCAAAATAAATTTTACATTTTTGAAAACATGTAAAAAGTATTATAAATCAAAATAATTAATAACTTAAAATATTTAAAATACATTTAAAAGAAATATGGTGAAATAATAATTTGTTTGACTATTTAAGTTTGAACACCTTCACATAGAGAATAGTGTTTGAGAAAAGAAGTGTAGAATACTACACCCTCTGTTTCATCCTAGGTGACCATTTTATCTTTTTATTTTGCTCCAAAATAAGTGTCCATTTATATAATCAAGAAAAAATTAATTTTATTTTTCCAAAATTCTCCATTATTTACATATTTCAATGTGTTAAGGTAATAATTAATTAAGGTTGATTTAATAAATATATATTGTTTCTCTAAAAAATTATATTTTCTTGATGAATATGTCAAAGATAAATTTATTACTTATCTTGGTCTAAGAAGGGGGTTAAGGGCATGTTTGTGGGGAACGTAAAAAAACTCCACTTACTCGATTTCCAAGGCTCTTGGGGAATTAAATTTATTCCTATAGAGAAGAAGGAAATTGCAAATTAAAGTGGCACATTTGGTGGGGTTAGGGTTTGTCTGTCTGTAACTGTGTTTATTGAACGTGGTTCACTTTTGTGGGTGTACATGTTGGCTTTTGATACTAACCTATCACACTCAACTCAAGACAAAACTCCTCATGACCAACTTTTGAGTTTTATTACCTTATTATTATTGAAGACGGTGTCAATTACTTTTCAGCATAGTTAGCTCACAGCATTCTATGATGAGAATGAGAATATATATAATATCAAGATGCGAGACACTTCTTTCTTTTCTTTTTGATGAGGAGGAAATGATGTAAACATTTGATATGGGTAACTTGTAATTTCATCATGAGTTAGAGGGAAGTATTGAGACGCAAATTAAGCAGATTCATGATTTTAATTTAATGACATTTGATTTTTTTTATTCTTTGAAAAAAAAGTTAAAAATGCAATATTTGTAGTACTACTATCTTTTTAAAAAAAATGCAATATTTGTAGTACTACTATCTTTTTAAAAAAAATTCATATATATAAAAAATGTTTTTAATTGAAAAATAGCTGGTTCAATTGAACCTATATCCCTTATACAATGGGGGATTGCCTTTGAAGCTTTAATTACGATAAAGAATGTGAACAGAAATGACCTAGGTTAACATGGCATAATACATGCAAAATATTCTAAGAGCACGGAAATGGAAAATATAGACTATTTGTGATCATTTAAAGAGCATACAGTCACAAGAACTTACAGTTGTTTAATTTTGTTTTTATTTTATCTGTCGCTCAAGTTATTTATGATAATTAAAGAGCCCTTTTGGACATAAAATAAATTCATTTTTTCCGAAACCAGTGTTTGACCATAAAATTTTCAATTTTTACTTGAAGATAAATTTTGAAATTTTTCGAAAATTTGAAAAACTCCAAAAAACTGTAAAAATTTAACTCAGATCTCTCACAAAAATTTAAAAACAACCCAAAATTATATTCATGTCCAAACACAACTCTAATTTTCTAATATCATTTTTACTTAAATTTGTTTTTTTTTTTAATTTTACAATTCATATGTCCAAACGCCCACTTTATACCATTAGATATATTCTCTTATGTTTAGGGTAGGTTCAAAATGCCCCCCTAATATACTTTTGAGAAAGTTAGGTCCTCTAAGTTTGTCCAAAAGGGAGAGCTTCTGATCTTCGTCAAATATTAAACAAATTCTGGCTGTTAAAATTTATTGGCACTGTAAAAGAAAAAAACTAACCAGAACATGCTAGGAAAGTCTCGTCAAATATCAAAAACCGCGACACAAAAATTGTATCAGACACAAAAATAGATGAAAAGTAGCAGAAAATACACATCAAAAAGTTGTATCAGACTTTAGAAATGGACAAAAATAGGACAAACTATTATTATTATTATACCTCCAAATATGAATCCACGTTAAATCCGTTTTTATCACTTCTAACAACTAGAGTTAATTAAATATTTGACGAAAACCTAAAGTACTCACTTTTAAAAAACTAAAAGGACCAACTTAATTAGAAATATATTTAAGGGACCATTTTGAACTAACCCAAACATGAGGGACCATTATTGTCATTTTTCTAACTTTTCATAAAGTAACTTGAAATATAGAGTGAGAACCTTTTATAAGAAGTTAAATTGCACTATTACCGTAAATCTTTTTTTTTTTGGGGGGGGGGGG